>JXSR01S011033.1:12087-23273 GCA_000969725.1 Ophiothrix spiculata
AGATATGCTACAAGGAGCAACATGTACGAGCCGACAACTGCACCCTTTTGCCGCGGTGGTCCACATATGGTAAAGGGTTGAATTGTAACAAGGCTAGCCACTTAGATGATACTATCCAGGGAGTTTTTCTTCTACTTTAAATTATTGGTGGTTTAAAACCCAAAAGGCCAGTAAGCATTATCGTAGATAATTGCACTAAACTACAGGGTGTGTCAAAAAGAAGTTTAAAGTTATTCATGTGCCTGTATTTCAAAATGCATAATACATTCCGCAAATTTCTTTTGAAAGTAAAATCGACCATTGTTTTTCCATAATAGAAAAAATAACATATGTGTGACACCTGATTCAAAAATATTGGTGTTATGGAAAGACAATGGTCTATTTTACTTATAATTAAAAACAAATTTACAGAATGTGAAATGGAGGCACATTGATAACTGTAAACTCCTTTTTGATACACCCTGTATGGCAACCAGATCTGATAAGTTCAACCAAACGTAGATATCATGTCCCTCAACCATGCGTTGCTTCCTTCAAAAACTTTTGTAAGGAAACATATTCACTAGTTAGTAATGAAATATACCCGAAATGCTAAAATTACAACTTGATTTAGGAACAATTCAACATTAACTACTCACATAATTTTCATTACAAACAATGGAAGCAATACATGATGGGATGCACAAAATAAGTTCAACAATGCTCAGGTAAAATGCACTGATTAACATCGAAGACAACATTTTTTAAAAGTACATTGCATTAAAGTTGGCAGCTTGAAAGGCTAAATAGCAGTGATTCTGATTATTTTCCAAACATAAAACAAAATTTGGAAGAAAAAAATAAAGGACATTTTTATTCATTACAATATTGCTTTAACCAAACTTTATATCGGTAGCAACAGTAGCACCCAAGTTCAACAGTACGGGCCTATCAACTACTAACAAGAAAGAAGCTATCCTGGGAGTTTTCCACTAATTAGTGGTTACACACAAAGCTTGCTGCTGTAATGGATTTACTAACATGAATCCCAAAAGCACTATCTACTGTAGATATCACACATGGCTGAGTCGACAGGCAATATTACACACCAAGTGCAAACAAGAAGACTCACTGTGTTGAATTTACAAGCAATTATCTGGATGAACGTTTTGCAATTTACTATTTCAAAAGATGAAATCACAAATTGAATTACGATGACGGGGAAAAAATGCATCGTTGAGAAGAAAATGTGATCTAAATGAATTAAAACCCGTCGCCATGCCAGAAAATCTGACAAAGAAGTGCATTTGAAATGAGTCAGCTCCTATCGACTCGACTCGGCTGCGTAAGCTAATCAGCAGAGAAGTGGGGTTACCCGAAGTCAGACGGTGTTTATCTAGCGATCGGTTCTGCCGTGTTGTGTCCATATCGTGAATAAATGTTATTGGCTTGACATGACGGAATTACAAGTGGAGAGCTTTGCTTGAGAATGAGACAATATAGCGATCAGGGCATTGACGTTTGCCTATCAAAATATATCGCCATTGACGAGCACAATAAAATACGATGTAATCAATTCAAGACTAATATCATATCATATCTTTTTCTTTTGATCAAATCATATCAACTCAATATCTCAATATGACAAATCCAAAATGACTGCCAATAATTCATCAACCGATTTTTTTCAAGTGGTAATTTATCTTCAAATTTGGTTAATGTTGTTAATGGCGGAGAGTAATATATATAGAAGCATGCTGTTTTGTCGCTTGCATAATAATCCATTCAGGTGATAAGTGTGAGCGCTGAATACAAATTGCTGAGTGGATGAAAGACGCACTTGTAATATTGATGTAGCCTGTAGCGTGAAAAACTGGCCCGGGGGAGGGAAGGAGAGGGAACTCCCATTGGAACTGGGATGGGAGGCCCTATAGGTGTTGATAAGACTGGGTTTTGTTATTAAAGTTCCAGTCAACAAAAATTGGCCTCAGGGAGAGAGGATGGATGAATTCTTAAATTTTATTTGACTGAGTGGGAGGCCTTATCTGTATGGATAAACATGGGTTCCGGTGTGAAAAATTTAGTCACCAAAACTGGCTTAGGGAGTAAGAGCATGGGGTTCTTTGATTTGATTGGAAATAGGTTGCGTAGAAGATCCTAACGATGGATAAAACTGGGTTTTTCCTGTTGAAAAAGATTCTAGTTTTCAAATCTGGCCCACTGAGGATGGGTATTTCAGACTGGATTAGTACTTGGTTGCAATATGGAAGGCGACCTATTGATATGGATATAGTTGTGCTCCGCAATTTAAAGATTTCAGTTTTTAAAAATTTGATAGGAGAAGTAAGAGGATAGTGTCTTCATATTAGTTTAAACTTTTGAGGTCCTATCCTTATGTTCCACTGTTGAAAAGATTTCAGTCAAATATCTGGTCAAAAAGGAAAAGGTTAAGATTCTCAGATTGAATAAGATGCTGATTCAATAACTTTGGGTTAAACTGAGACCCCATCTGTATGGATTAAAGTTGGGTTCTGCCATTAAAGATTTCCATAAACCATGAGGCATCTTTACACAGGCAATTTACAGCCAGCCATATGTCATTGCAGCTGTGTTATTATTCACTTTATTTTCATTCTTTTCCAACTTGATGATGCATTGAAAAATTCTTAGAATTCTGAAATTTATCTTACTCAGGCTTTAACTGTCTCGTTTGCCAAACATAAACACAATTCCAAAAATATAAATGGAATCCATTTATTTTTCAGTACAAAAATGGTCTAGATTTATCAAAATTTAAGTTAAAATGTGCAATTTTACCAGACATTTTACCTGAATCATTCAGTGTCATTGTTTACAAGATTAACACCAGTTTTGTGGACTATTTTTAATGCAACTCTCTTTATTTAAATTTAATTTTCCCCTAACCCTGGTGATAAGTTTTAAATTAGAACTTTAAGACATTGTTATACTGCAATATAAATGTAGGTACCCCACTCCACTAAAAGAAAGACTGTCTTATCAAACACAATTTCAGCTTTTGAAAATTATCATCACTTACTTAATTTGCATATTTGTGTGTGATTATGATGTTATTTTAATGACAGTACTAATCATGATTAAAACGAGACAATTATAGAACACTTATCTCTCCTTTCATTTGAATTTTCTTGTTAAAGTAATAATTAATCACAGAATATGATAACAACAAGCAAATCTCAGTTGATAAGTGCTTTTTTACTTTATGCTAAGAAAATGAAAGTTTGGTATTTATTAGTATTATGACATTAGTGTGTAATTAGTTATTCATAAAAATGGTTTGGTGTCAAAATTATGAGGGGTATCAAGACATTGTGATAATTTTTGGTCGTATATATATAAGTGTCTTCTTTTTAAAACATATCAAAACCAAGATCAAATTTCCCCTTATCATTAACATTTTGTATTCTAGTTTCTATCTATTTGTTTAATAATGTTCATTTCAACAACATATATTCAGATGTTACTTAGTTTGTAACAAATAAATTTAAGTTGTCAAGTTCGAAATTTAACATTTTATAACTCGATCATTACTTCACCAGAGTGGTAATTTGTATTTGATCAAAAATGCAAATCTTCAAAAATATCACACATTTCATATTAGAATTTTTATAAATTCCAATTGGAAACTCACTTGTTTTTCCATACAATTTCGGCAGTCCATACTGCTGCCTTCCTCAGTGGATTGTGGTGGTTTTTGATCCAGCTTGTGAGTTCCAATTGGAATTAATTTATGAAAATTCTAATATGTTTGACTGACATTCCTGATGAATCTTTTCAATGATCACATATTTCATTTTGCTAACGGCCACCAGCATGACTTTATGTAAGGATTACATTTCACAATTTTAAGCATGTTTAAAGTAAAGCTAAATAATTTCAGTTTTCAGACTAAGTGATTATGGATGGTATTATTTTTCTCATTAAATTGTCAGTCAAGATGAACAGAGGAATTTCTTTTATACCAACATTTCCTTAACTATACTGCCATTGTCTGAAGACAACAGCCAGATTTCAATATGTATCTTTGCTTATAAAAAAAGGACAAATCTTATAATACAAAACCCTCTTCTCCTTAACTCAAAATTTGTTACCACTAAAATAAAATATGTCTGCTTGACAAAAGAAATCAGAATAAAAAATGATGATCATTTTAACCCAGTTGTGCAGATGTTAAGCTTAATCCTGGAAAAGCAAGATACATGTCACAGCCTTCTTAATGCTTATTTTATGTAAATTACAAACAATCCACCTGCTACATACATACAATATTTAAAAAAAATCTTACATTGCCTAACATCCTCATAAGATATAAATACAAGCATGGTCATTTATAAAAGTGTATACCAAATTTCTTAAATCATCTCATCTTCAATGTGAAATTAATCCAAAATCATTAAGCACAGAATTAAATAATTTAGATATTGAAGACGATAACATATAATTCATATTCTAGAAGTATTTGAAAGATGATATTATCTATCACTATTATCATATCTCACTTTCATTATATCTTATCATTAAAATGAAACATTACTAATAGCGATTAAGAGCTCATTATCAGTCAAGTACAGCGATCACTTACACATTTCAACATATTAAATGTTGATCTAATATTACCAAATTTGACAAGATTATTTTCCATGATGAATCAGCTCAATTTATGATGTGAATTTTAATCATCAATCTAAATTTATAGATGTAATTTGTAAAAGAATCACATCCGAGGCAAATGTTTTTGTTCAAAATGAATCATATTTAGCAATGTGATAAATTTATAGTAGCAATAATATTACCAGTATCTTGAAAGTGTTGAGCAAATCTTCTTTGCATACTAATGAGACCCAGCTCATCAAACATTATTTTTAAGTTTTAAATTGCGAATTGTACGGCGACAGAAAGTGTATTAGATATATTGTAGCATAATATAAAGTACCATTCACTACAACATCTAAGTGCCAATACAGTGCTTGACTCCATCAGGTAAAAAGCTTTAAGCAATCTAACATGCAAGCAAAATCAACCATCAGCCGTGCTCCATTCGAGATTGATCGCTGTCATCCATCAACATTTAACTCTGAATATTAAGTTGACAAAAATTACACCACAATAACAAGCAAATATGAAACTCTTAAAATGTGACTACACCAGTTCAGTGGTACAACACCACTTTAACCTTTGACACTAACCATCAACCGACTCTGACCTTTGTTCTGTGATTGCATGCAAACAGTGCACCAAATGTGAAAAAGGTGAGAGGTCATTCGCAAAGATTATCCTTTTTAAAGGAATTTCTTGTTAGATCATACCCATAACCATTGCATACAGTAAAGATTATGCATTTACTTTGAATAGAAACTTGCAAGATTTGACAAAATTAAGCTCAAATTGCATTTTGCAAAATTATATAAAAAGATGCAATTTAACAAAATGTTAGCAAAGAAAAATATGATAAATACAAAGACAAATGCTGGAAAACTGGAGCAAAAGGGATAGGATGGGGAAGGGTTTTCATAGCTTTATTTGTTGCAATTATAGGACAAAGTAACAGTGAGATTAAAGCAGACCATCCAGAGTGCTCAACCACTTTGCTTAGAGAGTACAGAAGTATATCTTGGGCATAAAAGACCAATGTGGAGGTGGAGTATCATGGAGGCCTCCACCTCATTCTGGTCCATTTTCACTCAAGATATACTACTAAAGACCATGCATTGTAAAATCAAGCAAAACCTTTGCAAAGAGAAAAAAATCATGTGCTAAAAGTGAAGAGAGAGAGAGAGATAGTGTTCAAGAAATATGAGCAAAAAGATTTAGAATATGTTGAAGAAACTTCCTTTTAAGAGGGAACTTGTAGTCCAGGAATATATGACTAATGTGTTTTACAATAAGGATTCTGACTGGAAGGACTAAATTATGTGTAAGTTATCAGCAATTTTGTTTTGGATATTCAAATTTTGTTCTTTAAAACAGATTTTTGTCCACCTGTCAGATAATAATGCATTTAAAACATCCTTCACCAGACTGTTCTTTTAAAGTTTTGGAAGATTTAAAATGACAATTAAAACGGAATGGCCAGATGAGTAGATGAGAGAAAAAAGTACATAGAAACTCAAGCCTCCAAATCATTTGAAGCCCAACTCACACAGCCCTAGTCCTGCAATTTTTGCAATCAATTCAGTTATAGATATGTCTTAATATTGATCATTTTATGTTCTTTGTAATTACAAAATAAATGCTAAATTTTTTGTGAGTTTAAATATCAGGGTTTTTTTATAAAGAATATTAGAGAGAATATTTCTAATTTCTAGTGTCATTTTTAATTACAGTATACTGGTGCTAATGTTTCATAATCCAACTGGCTATAGTCTGACCTTTATTTAATTTGAAAATTAAACTGATGTAATTTGTTTGAAAGCGAGTAACCTAGAGTAATGTAAAATCAATTTTTGAGACATAGCTGATCTGACAAAAATAGACAACCAAGGTTGAATGATGCTTCTCTGATGAAATATTATTGTTTGTTTTTTAACGTAAATGTCAGAAAATTCGTCATAATGATTTCCTATGTTGAATAAAGTCATTTCAAGAACATTCTTTTCAAAAAACATTGTCAGATGATGTCATATTTTTGAATTCATTTCTTAAAGGTGACGCTAAACTTAACCATACTAGTAAGCAGAATATTATATTTAAAGAAGATGTGAGGTCAAAGTATAAAAGTTGAAAGTTCAAAGGTCAATTGATAAGTATATACCTGTGTCAACCAACAAATGTACATGCACCAAATAAGTCATGCTGTGCTGCATAGCCCATTTTTCCTTTAAATATTTTTTGCCAAATCTGCTATGATAAATAATGGCTGCCACTTCTGCAAATGGAAAGGTATCTAGGGATCAAGTGAATTGGTCTGAATTCAAACCACATAAGGGAGAGATCCTACTTCCTGATAGTGGCTGCTCAGTGAATGTAGGAACTCTGCCTGGTGCAAACAAAATTGGCAGTTTTAAAAGAAAAATGTTGAAATGAAAATCATCCTGAATGTGGCGCAGGAAGCTAAATGTTATTCCAGCCAATCTTCAATCAATAACTTTTACATTTTAAAACAGGAAATGAAATGAATTGATCCTTAATGGTTTGAATTCAGAGTCAAGGATATTGATAACCATAAATGCATCATGCAGGCAAAAATCCATCACTTCTTTCCTTGCCAGCTGAGCTAAACATGAATAACATACATTAAAAAGTGATCAGTGAAAAAAAAAAAAAGAATTAAACGACCCAACAGGGGGCGCTACTTACCATGGAGGGTAGCGATTGGGATGGCAAAACACCCGGCAATGACTGCTGCATGGCGGCCGCGGCGGCTGCCGTATGCATCAGCTGTTGGCTTTGTATATTTTGTAACATCTTTTGCGCAGCTAAATTATTTCTGCCGTTTATTTCCAGCTGTGTTTTAAGGTGAGGCGGCGGGTGCAGGTATTTGCAGTTTTCTCGTGTGCAGCGACCCTGGAGAAAGAAAAGAACAAGAATGAAGAAGATTTAGCGATTTTGTCATCAAAGATTTAAATGAAATCCTGATGGTTTCTCATGAAATGCAGACATCGCCATACCAGTCTTATTTGATGGTTAAAAAGACTGCTACTTGTATAGTAACGTATTGAGAAATTAGCATGATTTTATTTTAAAGGATTTATTTGATTTGATATCAAAATCCAACACAGCTATGGCACAGAAATGTGTTTGTCAGACTTGTCAAACCAGAAGAATCCAGTATGAACCAAGACAGCATAACCAGTGATTACTCTGCCCATTTTATCAGTAAGGAGTGATGCTTTAAACCATTTAAAAATCAAAAGTATTCAAACAAATGTTTAGACAATTATTACAATTCGCCACCACAATATCATGTTTTTTTTTATCATGTTTGTTTGATATGTACTTTGTTTATGATATTTGTTTTTGATATTGGAATAAATGAATCTGAATCTGATGACACGCTGTTCAAAAACAATACCTTTATCCTTTAAAGACGGAAGTCTGCTCCTTTCAACAATTAAAGAAAAGTAACGTTACATTTCACCAACCATTCATTGATAGCCAAGTCAAATATTTTAACATTTTTGAAAACATTTTAAAAGTACATTGTCTTGGTTGCATGGTAACATAAACATGCCTATCTCTAGGTGACATTCCAAGTGTAACATTACCATTATATATGAGTATTATGACTATCTATGAAACAAAACAAGATTATCAGATATAAACAACGCCATTTTTTATGGATTTATGGTTTACAATGTCATAACAGAACAGGTTGATAAACCACTGGTGTATTATTTCAAAAAGTATCATGGTAGGAGGAAGTGGCAAACCTTTATTTGGCCCTGTTGGTGGGTGGAAAGGGATCTTTTATTTAATTGAATTTACACATTTTCAATTTTACAGCATTGTCTGTCTTTAGAAAGAAATTGCTGATTTTAACATGTTAAAAACCCTTGATAACTGGCAATGGAGCTTGTTATGAAAAGGGTAAACCCCTGGGAGACCTCCCCTTGTCAAAAAAAAACAAACAAAAAACAAAACAAAAAAAAACATAAAATACTTGTGAAACTCTCTTTTTACAGGTGAGATTCATAACTTTTATGTGAAATAAACCTCATCTCTTTTGTAGCTAAACAAAAAAAAGAGTACGTCATAAATGTATGCTGAAAATTTCACTTGATTCCAACCATTCGTTTTCAAGTTACAAGTATTGCAGCATTTTAAAAATCACCGTAAACGGTGTTTTTTTATAACTATTCAACAGTAATTTTAAAAAAGACAAATTTTCTCGCTTTTCCAAACAATGCAAGCACATTTGAAAGTATGCTTTGGGATGTTGTAACAATTGCCAATCAAGAATTCGTAAGAGCTAACAAAAATTTTGATAGAGGTGACCTTGAGGATAAAAAGTGGAACATAAATTGTACCTTTTAACTTAGTTTAGCTCTACTTGATTTAGGTCTCTGGTTCATATCTAAGTTAAAACATAGCTCTGTTTATGAGAAATCAGGTTTAGAAACGAGTTAAAAATGTACAACATTCTTAAAATGAAAAAAAAGTATCAGCCTATGATTACACAAATGCATCCCTCATGTTGTTGCAGATTTGATGGTTTATGTGCATTCAAAACATGCTTATGAACGATCATGACCACAAAACATATTTAGATATTGAAAAAGAAAGAAAATGACAGACAGAGCCAAACAAAAATGATCAACACACCACGATAATGGAACAAAGAGAGTTACATGGATGATATCGAAAGGCAACAAAAGAGCGACAAAGATAGACAGAAAGAGCAACAAGACTTACTTGCACTTGAGCGTACTCGGCAAAGAGATGATATAGCAAGATGTAGCAAAGTGTGAAATGCTATAACAACAGCCACATAATTGGGGAATCAGACAATCAAATAATAAATAACATGACTGAAAGTCGTAGTCACATGTGACAGAGATATTTTACTCTAACTAATATTAATGACATGCTTTTGATAATATCATCATGGTTTTAATAATATCAATATAAGTTGTAAGACCAGGGAAGATTCTGAATGCATCATGTTCAAACAAACAAGACCAGATGCACATAAATCAGTCTAATCCTTTTACAGGCTTTAACCCTAACTGACCATACGAGATTTTTTGTTTCTAGTCTATCTCCTCGGAAAGTGAGGGTGAAAAAATGCTTTCGCCGGGATTCGAACCCGTGACCTGTGGATTCCCAGACCGCCTATACCATTAGCAGGCCACCGCCGAGTAGTTGCCCGGGCAGCGATTCCGTTACCATATGGAACCCCCGTCTATGACGTATTTGGACTTAGCGCATTTTAGGTGATTTCAATAATGAGATTTAGTGAGATCTAGGACTGTTAGGGTTAAGACAGGGTATTTTTCTCTAACTCTGTTTTCTATCTTCTTTCTCTTTTTTTTTCCTGCTTCCTTTTTTTGCTGAAAATTTAGATGGTTCAATCAACCCCAACCACTCCTGGCTTCAGGCTTGATGATAGTGAGTTAAAAGATACAAGAATATTGCTCAGTAGACAGATTTATTATATCTTTTTCAGTGAAAAATTGTGGCATGCCAAAGCAGGCATTCTTTCAGACTATCTATTAAAAGGGAAAAAGTTAACATGGAAAGGTTTTCTGGGGTAGATGGTATCAGACTTCCAATGCCATGTATATCACACTTGCAGTGTTCATGAAACTTATTACAAGGCCAGGGACATTCAACTTTATGTCTGCTGTGGCTTGCTATACCAATTTTTCACTGGGATAAAATAGCTGTAGATGTCTACCAAGCTCTAAGGACTAGACAACAAAACCAAAAGCTGAAGGGAAAAAGATTGATTTTTTCTCATCATTTTTTCTCCAAGAGATGTTAAAGTTAATCTAGCAATTAAGATATCCTAATGCCTTTCAGAAGCCTCAGACATGTCAGCGACGCTCGCTCTCTGATGTTCTCATCTATTTTTCATCAATTCAAGTAGTCGACACCAGTAGATAGAATGGAGGAGATAATCTTGTCTCATCATCAGAGACCATCTGCCTATTACCTAGCTGGATGCACTAAGAGACGAGTCAGTGATGCAAAGTTCATTAGCTTGTCAATGGTGAGGGGGATCGGGGGAAGGGGTAGTCAACACCGGTAGATAGAATGGAGGAGATAATCTTGTCTCATCATCACAGACCATCTGCCTATTACCTAGCTGGATGCACTAAGAGACGAGTCAGTGATGCAAAGTTCATTAGCTTGTCAACGGTGAGGGGGATCGGGGGAAGGGGTAGTCAACACCGGTAGATAGAATGGAGGAGATAATCTTGTCTCATCATCAGAGACCATCTAGCTGGATGCACTAAGAGACAAGTCACTGATGCAAACATATCTTGTTACTGTAAGGGAGACAGAGGGGAAAGGGAAAATGTTGCTTTTTTAAGAATATAGGAAAGATACGATTGTTCTTGACACAACATTATAGGGAATTGAATGACTTCACAACATTTACAGAAATCATGTAAATTTCAATTTGTGGACTGTTTTTGTCATAATTGAGGTGCATAAAATTTGTACTGATTCTTCAAAAGGCTCAGCTGAATTTTCATCTTTAAATTTTGTTGATTGGAAATTGA
>JXSR01S011033.1:40621-52886 GCA_000969725.1 Ophiothrix spiculata
CCCCCCCCCCCCCCCCCCCCGATTAAATCGTAGATGCATAAGCCAGCATTGTTAATGCGAATTTGAGCAAGGCATGTACTGTATTACACTGTTTTGTCTCAGAGAGGCGCAAGGAGCAAAGGATAGCTTTTTGTCTCAAATTAATCCCCTAGAGCATGAACAGCTCAATGTTAAAGACAATTGAATCTGCGCTCTTTAATTTCAGTGCCTAGCCTTATCTTCATCTATATATATGCTTCAGACCCGATACTGAAAATCTTGTTCAATACTGTCTAAGGTGCACTGAACATCATCTTGGCTTTATCGTTAGTTAGACGTAAAATAAAGCTTTTTGCAGTCAGTTGATCTTAAATTTGGATACGTTATGTACTGTGTGAGCTCTCAGGGAGATATTGTCATATGCTAGTCACGTCGTTCAATAACTGCTACTGTTTATAAGGGCACTGTCACATATCATTATTGGAGCAGTGTCTTGCGTCGTCATCAGCCAGTATACTTCAACATTGCAAGTAACACTTAATTAGCCCTTCCATTCCTACACTGACGGTTAACGCAGGCATGAGAATGATTTTTCATTAAAATATATGAATTTGGTAAAATTTAAGCAAAAAACCTCTAAAGTGGTTAAGTCGAGCTCCAAATTATCTGAATTTGGATGATTTTGGATGACAAAATATCTGAAATCAGATAATTATCTGAAGATTCTCATGCCTGTTAACGACCTGTGTACTCCATCAGTCTCACACGCTGCTTCAAAATGGATACGTATTGACTTTAACATCAAGATGGACTACATGAATGCCCTCCAGTCTTTTTATATTCATCGTGGATACTAAGTACATCTACCTACAAAGAAGTCCTCTGGAGTAAATCACACATAAATTTCCATTTTAAAGCCATGACTTTATACAGACACAGGTCCCTTAAGAAGGTTACACTTAACCATAATACAGTTATGATCATATTTTTCAAAAAAGCTAGACAGTGCTAAGGAAAATAAATAGCTGTTTCTAGTATAACTTTATTCCCTTAAAATTCCTTAAATACCTTTTTTTTTTCATTTATCAATGAAGTATGGAACCTTACAAAGTACAAGTAACCTAAATTCCTTTTTTAAGTATTTATTTTTTTTTGGTTTAATTTTGAAGTCAATCATATAAATTTTCTGACACTTTTAGTATTACAAGAAATATTCTATCATTGGAAACAGGTTTTAACTTGGCACAATTTTTCTCAAATTTTGAGACACTTTTGTTGGGTAATGCTGGATAAAAGTAAATAGACAACATATTTCTAATGTATTTCTTGGTTTCAAAGTGAAAATCAGTACTAATGAAATTTGGTGTGCGAACCGCTAGTTGAAAAGCAATTGATGCAGTTCCAGATCGTGAGTTACAATCCTTCTTATTCCAAAGATCTCTCTTCCCCCTCCCCCGATTAAAACATGGATGCATAAGCCAGAATGTCAGTGATTATGATTCAACAATACAAAAGGAGCTTGTTATTGTGAGATCTGTTGGCTTTATCGTGCCCACTAATCTGCCGTACGTTTGTCTGCCGTCGTTTCTTCATTGCTAGCAATCATGGAATCATTAATCCCCTCCAGGCCTACTCAAGCAATCTTCCTCCATGCGATATTTGACTCATTTACGTTTTAAACTGATGATAAAAATCAATAGAAAGAAAAAACAATCTGCCTCTTCATTTACAGGCATTGCAGTTGATAAAATGTCAATGTCTTAAGTTGGTCTCAACGGTTGGCAATCAATAGCGGTGAAAGTCCTGTCCTTTTCAATTTGTTTGAAAGATAGAAATATTCCCTGCAGTTATGTTCTCATTTGGTTTCCTATGACAAAAACAAAAATCTTGAAATTATTCATGTTTTGGGCAAAAAATAAGCTCTCTTAGAATGTATTTCCATTAAGGATATGTTACAATCATTTCATGTTGGCCATAAATAACACAACTTGAATATGATTCTATAAAAGGTGCTTGAACAATTTTCATCCAATACTAAAAACAATATCTTGGATGTTTCACCCAATAACGCTATGCATTCAGGTTAAATTTTCTATTCAAAAGCATCTTAACAAAATCAGTGCTCAAACATTTCACAATCAGACAGAATTTCACAATTTTAACATTTGAGAAAACTAATAAAATCTGATAAAGCTTACATAAGCCACATTTCTGCAGTCATAGACCTTCAAACTCGAAGTAATCAAAATATTACCAAATTAACTTGAAAATGCTTTCATCTACAGACTTTGCAATTACACACGTTCTAATTCTAGAAATGCTTCTTAAGGTAGCTTGAACGGCTATTTACACATGTCAGAAAATTAGCTATAAAGTGAATAGTTTTGAGGAATGGGAACCAAAAACTATTTCCATTTAAAGAAAACCCTTCAATGGTAACATTTATTAAGTTTTATAATATTTGGCCAATTTCTTATGTTTTTCTTTATTTTTTGAAAATTCCCTAAAAAATCAGAGTTTTTGAATTTTCATGTCAAGAGGGAATGTGCTATGACATTCAAATTATAGGGGCTGGTGAAGGATCACAATAGCTAAATTCTCTCGTGGGCTTTTTGCCATAAAGTGTTTTATTATCAAGAAAAATGATTTTTTAGCTCCTAAATTTAGGCATATTTTCAAACACCTATAATTTTTTTTAGAAACACTTTAATTTTAAAAGCCAACGAGAGATTGTTGCAAATTTGATAAGCTTTCATTTGACACCTTGTTTGTTAAAATTGAAGCATGGGAAGTATGAATGAAAATTCTGAGAAATCTGGCTATTCAGTGTTTCTAGAAATTATCGCAATAAAATTCGGGAAGTAGAAACATTAGGAGTCTCCCGTTCGTAAACGATGAAAGAAATTTCTTTAAATCAAAATTTATGACAATCTGTGATCAGTTTGCAAAGCAAAGGGGGAAAAAATAGTGTCATTTGTGAACCACTGCCACAGAAAAAAAATCTTTTGTAAAAAGAATTTTTTTCATAAATTTGACAAATTTTGTGAAATTTTCATGGTGGCCAAATTTGCCATGTACAAAGTCTATGGGAAATGTGAAAATTAAAAATGGCGTAACTCGAAAACGCTTCGATGGAAAAAATCTAAATTTGGAATACAAGTTTTTTTCATCATTCTGCACATTCTGTAAAATTTTGAACAAATTCTGTGCACGACACCGTAGCCGTTAAAGCTACCTTAAGTTACCTTCCCCTTGTTCAAAAACCTTGGCACAACAAATCTAACAATTATTATATTTCTAGAAAACCCACTTTATTCTAGAAACACATTAAGGTTACCTTCCCAATTAAAAAAACTTCTTAATAAAAGCAAACATCTATTCTACCTCTAGAAACACATCTTAAGTTACCTTTCCAACTTTCCATCCAATTTTATAAAAGCTTGCCAAAACAAGACCCAATTCTTGAATAATGCAAAAGCAGCAGACAGCAAACACAAGAGCACATTTTTCAAACCTCAGACAAGTTTTTATTCACAAATCCTTTTTGGAGTCTGATTTCACATTGACCATTTCACAGTTGCATTGCACCTGTGTTTTTGCTATAAGCAGCAGAATTAGACTAAATTTGCTATGGGTAGCAACTTGCAAGTGAGAAATGTGAGAAAAACAAGTTTTGGTACATTTGTGATTTTTCTTTCTGACAACCCAATCCCATTTACCCACATACTAACTAGATTTGTGCATATAGATAGCTAAGAGCTTGTTCATTACTTCCCTAAATTTACTACCAAGCAACGAACACATGCAACAATTGAGTCAATTTAAGGCAACATAACATAGAACCACAGCAGCATTGTTAATGCAAATTTGAGCGACGCATGTGCTGTATTACACTGTTTTGTCTCGGAGAGGCACAATAAGTGATAGATAGGTTTTTGTCTCGAATTAATCCATTAGGGCACGAACAGCTCAATGTGTAAGACAATTGAGTCTGTGCTCTTTAATTTCAGTGCCTAGCCTTCTCTTCATCTACTAGTATATCAGACCCGATTCTCAATATCAGTAAGATAAAACCAGTGATTCAAAATATGCCACTACAATCTTGCTCAATATTTTCTAACATGTACTATGCATTAACTTGCCTATATTGGCTTTATAATAAGTTGACGACGTAAAAAAAGCTTTTTGTAGTTGGTTGTTTTTAAATTTGGATACGTTATGTACTGTGTGAGCTCTCAGGGAGATATTGTCATATGCTAGTCACATCGTTCAATAACTGCTACTGTTTATAAGGGCACTGTCACATATCATTATTGGAGCAGCGTCTTGCGTTGTCATCAGCCAGTATACTTCAACATCGCTAGTAACACTTAATTAGCCCTTCCATTCCTACACTGACGGGTAACGACCTGCGTACTCTATCAGTCTCACTCGCTGCTTCAAAATGGATACGTATTGACTTTAACATCAAGATGGACTACATGAAAGCCCTCCAGTCTTTTTATATTCGTCTTGGATACTAAGTATCTTTAGCTATAAAGAAGTCCTCTGGAGTAAAGCACACATAAATTTCCATTTCAAAGCCATGACTTATTTCAGACACATGCCCCTTAAGAATGTTACACTTAACCATAATACAGTTGTGATTGTATTTTCTAAAAGGTAGACAGTGCTAAGGGAAATAAATAGCTGTTTCTAGTATAACTTTATTCCCTTAAAATTCCTTAAATACTTTTTTTTTCCATTTATCAATGAAGGAACCTTACAAAGTACAAGTAACCTAAATTCCTTTTAAGTATATACTTTTTTTTGTTTAATTTTGAAGTCAATCATAGAAATTTTCTGACACTAATAGTATTACAAGAAATATTCTATCATTGGAAACAGGTTTTAACTTGGCACAATTTTTCTTAAATTTTGAGACACTTTAGTTGGGTAATGCTGTATGAAAGTAAATAGACATCATATTTCTAATGTATTTCTTGGTTTCAAAGTGAAAATCAGTACTAATGAAATTTGGTGTGTGAACCGCTAGTTGAAAAGCAATTGATGCAGTTCCAGATCGTGAGTTACAATCCTTCTTATTCCAAAGATCTCTCTTCCCCCTCCCCCCGATTAAAACATGGATGCATAAGCCAGAGTGTCAGTGATTATGATACAACAATACAAAAGGAGCTTGTTATTGTGAGACCTGTTGGCTTTATCGTGCCCACTAATCTGCCGTACGTTCGTCTTCCGTCGTTTCTTCATCGCTAGCAATCATGGAATCATTAATCCCCTCCAGGCCTACTCAAGCAATCTTCCTCCATGCGATATTTGACTCATTTACGTTTTAAACTGATGATAAAAATCAATAGAAAGAAAAAACAATCTGCCTCTTCATTTACAGGCATTGCAGATGATAAAATGTCAATGTCTTAAGTTGGTCTCAACGGTTGGCAATCAATAGCGGTGAAAGTCCTGTCCTTTTCAATTTGTTTGAAAGATAGAAATATTCCCTGCAGTTATGTTCTCATTTAGTTTCCTGTGACACAAACAAAAATCTTGAAATTATCCATGTTTTGGGCCAAAAATAAGCTCTCTTAGAATGTATTTCCAATGTGGATATGTTATAAGCATTTCATGTTAGCCATAAATAACACAACTTGAATATGATTCTATAAAAGGTACTTGAACAATTTCCATCCAATACTAAAAACAATATCTTGGATGTTTCACCCACTAACGCTATGCATTCAGGTTAAATTTTCTATTCAAAAGCATCTTAACAAAATCAGTGCTCAAACATTTCACAATCAGACAAAATTTCACAATATAACATTTGAGAAAACTAATAAAATCTGGTAAAGCTTACATAAGCCACATTTCTGAAGTCATAGACCTTTAAACTCGAAGTAATCAAAATATTACCAAATTAACTTGAAAATGCTTTCATCTACAGACTTTGCAAATACACACGTTCCCCTTTTCAAAACCTTGGCACAACAAATCCAACAATTATTATATTTCTGGAAAACCTCCTTTTTCTGGAAACACTTTAAAGTTACATTCCCAATTTCAAAAAGCTTGTTAACAAAAGCAAACATCTATTCTACTTCTAGAAACATCTATTCTATTTCTAGAAACACATCTTAAGTTACCTTCCCAACTTTCAATCCAATTTTATAAAAGCTTGCCAAAACAAGACCCAATTCTAATAAATAATGCAAAAGCAGCAGACAGCAAACACAAGAACACATTTTTTTGGAGTCTGATTTCACATTGACCATTTAACAGTTGCATTGCACCTGTGTTTTTGCTACAAGCAGAAGAATTAGACTGAATTTGCTGTGGGTAGCAACTTGCAAGTAAGAAATGTGAGAAAAACAAGTTTTGGTATATTTGTGATTTTCTTTGTGCCAACCCAATCCCATTTGCCATGTTATTCCTTATTGAGGTTTACAGATTTTTTTACTGTAATAAAATGAAAATGTTACATATACAGGATAGACTATTTGAATAATTTTAAATGTAAGAATGCCTTGTCCCATTAACTTAATGATGGGTAACCTTTCTAAAGACATGATTAAATGACCAAAACAAAACATTGCCTAAAAATATTGAATACATAACTTGTCAAAAATGGATTAAACGTATATGACTGTCAATTTTATTTATATCTGGATTAGAGCTAAATGTAAACCTATATATTTCTTAAAACAAACCAAACAAAACAAAAAACCCAGAAAGCTTCTTTAAATCACTCAAACCAGTTTTTAAAGTTCAAACCTGTCTAAAGGAGCTTAAACCACTATTATAGCAAGCTCATGTTTGACATTAAAATCTCAACTGGATTCAAATAACTCAAAATAATTCTTTTTAATGATAAAATAAAAGTTGGGTTTAAGAGCTTCAAAACAATTTTAAGTTTTTATGTTTTACAAAAAACATTTTAAAGCAATATGTGGAATTAATCAAAATGTGTGATAGAAGTCATAAACCTTAAGCAATATATATTTGGATGAGCGGCCTTCCCTGGTCATTTATGTCCTCTGATACAGCACTGTGTTTCTTGCTATTTCAGCTTGAAATCCATTACCAACCACTTAGAAAAAGATTGCATAAGAGCAAAATCAATTATGAAATTAAGAACGGTAAAGTGTCGACATTAAAATGATTAAAGGACTCTCTGTCATTTTTGTTAAATGTGATACTCAATTTCAGATACAAACTAACTAGATTTGTGCATATAGATGGCTAGAGCTTGTTCATTATTTCGCTAAATTTACTACCAAGTAAACGAACACATGCAACAATTGAGTCAATTTAAGGTGACATAACATAGAATCACAACAGCATTGTTAATGCAAATTTGAGTGAGGCGTGTACTGTATTACACTATTTTGTCTCAGAGAGGTGCAAGCGGGTGCGCAAAGAGTAAATGATAGCTTTTTGTCTCGAATTAATCCCCTAGGGCATGAACAGCTCAATGTTTAAGACAATTGAGTCTGCATTCTTTAATTTCAGTGCCTAGCCTTCTCTTCATCTATATATACACTTCAGACCCGATTCTCAATATCAATAAGATGCAACCAGTTATTCAGAAAATGCCACTACAATCTTGCTCAATACCGTCTAACATGTACTATGCATTAACTTGCCTATATTGGCTTTATAATAAGTTGACGACGTAAAAAAAGCTTTTTGTAGTTGGTTGATTTTAAATTTGGATACGTTATGTACTGTGTGAGCTCTCAGGGAGATATTGTCATATGCTAGTCACGTCGTTCAATAACTGCTACTGTTTATAAGGGCACTGTCACATATCATTATTGGAGCAGTGTCTTGCTTCGTCATCAGCCAGTATACTTCAACATCGCTAGTAACACTTAATTAGCCCTTCCATTCCTACACTGACGGGTAACGACCTGCGTACTTCATCAGTCTCACTCGCTGCTTCAAAATGGATACGTATTGACTTTAACATCAAGATGGACTATATGAAAGCCCTCCAGTCTTTTTATATTCGTCTTGGATACTAAGTACATTTAGCTACAAAGAAGTCCTCTGGAGTAAAGCACACATAAATTTCCATTTTAAAGCCATGACTTTATACAGACACATGTCCCTTAAGAACGTTAAACTAAAACATAAGATAGTTGTGATTGTATTTTCTTAAAGCCAGACAGGGCCAAGTAAAATAATATTTATGTTTAAATTATGTTATATTTTCAAGGTTTCAAATTAGTTCATTTTTGGTGTATAGTTATTGGGCAATAACTAAACAACATTCGTAAAATTGTTTTCAAATGAAATGCATATTTCGGACCATTCCATAGGTTTAGTGCAAAAGTAGATAGGAAATCTGATAAAAGGAGATTGAGATCGTGAGTTTACATCTTGCTTATTCGAAAGTAAAGAATGCATGAAACTGAGCTGCTATGAATACTTGTATATCCCCCCCCCCCCGATTAAAAACGTAGATGCATAAGCTAGAGTGTCAGTGATTATGCTACAACAATACAAAAGCAGCTTGTTATTGTGAGACCTGTTGGCTTTATCGTGCCCACTAATCTGCCGTACGCTCGTCTGCCGTCGTTTCTTCATCGCTAGCAATCATGAAATCATTAATCCCCTCCAGGCCTACTCAAGCAATCTTCCTTCATGCGATATTTGACTCATTTACGTTTTAAACTGATGATAAAAATCAATAGAAAGAAAAAAACAATCTGCCTCTTCATTTACAGGCATTGCAGTTGATGAAAATGTCAATGTCTTATAAGTTGGTCTCACCGGTTGGCAATCAATAACGGTGAAAGTCCTGTCCTTATCAATTTGTTTGAAAGATAGAAATATTCCCTGCAGTTATGTTCTCATTTGGTTTCCTGTGACACAAACAAAAATCTTGAAATCATTCATGTTTTGGGCATAAAATTACCCCTTTAGTTATAATCATAGTGAGATTGTGAAAAAATAACACGATGACAATAAATTACCCAATCTGTATGTAATTCTAGTTTACAGATTCATATTTTTTTCATCCAATCACCTTTTGACTTCCCACTTAGAATACTGAATCAAATTGGAGATTTTGATATCACATGAAAGCTCATATTTTTTTCATAATCCCTGTAATTTTCACAACTAAAATTTGTTTAGTTAAAAAGAATACGTACAGTCAAAATAGCTCCAAATAACCATGATAACATGGAAAACTTAGTATACGGTACCAATGTTTCCTCTTAGGACGTATCATATCATCATCATATCAATTTATTCCAATATCACACTCAAATACACTGAACAGAGCTTAGAACAAAACAAAAAAAAGTATACATAAAATACAACAAAGAATGATATTGAGGAGATGGCAAAAGGCCAAAAAGGCCTGAATGGGCCATCCCCAAAGTAGGGCCTAATAGTCTAATAACACAATACTAGGAGAAAGTAAACAGTCACAAATCCGACGCACAAAAGACAAGACATGCCCAAAACTTCAAAACAAATCATATGATTGTACAATATATTGTTGAATTTATATCACAAAGCGTATGACTTGCCATTGGCGCAGGCGCGGTGAAAATTGGCGCAATGAGTTTATGTGTGAGAAAGATACTTTTCTAGCTTTATTATGCCAATTTTCAGCCACAGCTCATGATTTTGGTCGAAGCACCTCTCGAATTGGCGCAAGCTCAAAAACCTTTAACGGAAACACTGATACCAACATAAATATCCTGCCGTTTTCTATGGGGTATTTTCAGACAGATTTTTGCACCATCAAATTGCCTGACATCAAGTTGCCTGGTGCTATGTGAATCCAAACTTCAGAATTGCAAAATATAGGATATAAACTTTCATTTAAAAAAGGAAAGGGATATTTTAAATCCTGGCCAGATCTAAAAAACACATTATTCAATTTGCATTTTTCATTTATCTTAAATGAAAAAACTAACATTATTATCACCTCATTAAATTATAACACCTTTGTATTCTTTTAAAACTTATTTTTCTATTAAAAAATAGCTACCACTGGCAAGAGCCAATTAAATCCTAGCCCAAATTATATCAGACATGTCAAATTTCTTCCGATTATCTTTCCCAAGTGTGAATCATCATGTTGATATAGGTGTTAAATAAATGGTAAAAACCAAAATGATTGAAAGATGTTCATTAACGGAAAGAGCGTCAATATTAGGGGATAAAAATATCAAGATTTGGATAAAATCGAGTAGGCTTTTATGATGATAGTGGAACAAAGAACATGTCATCAAATTGACAGTTTTGGGGATAATTGACAATTAATGTGCCAAGAACTCATGAAACAGAATACGGCCTCGTGGGACAACTGGTACAGTTCTGTCCCTCAATGTATGAATCGGAGCATTAATGGCGCAGAAAATATGTGCATCGTTGCTTGATGATAATTAATGGTACGTTCACTCCCTGTGATATTCATGTATTTAATGATGCTCGCAAATCATCGGCATATGACGGTAGATCATGTCAATTAAATCAAGTAAGGTGCATTTCTTTCACTTTAATCATCTCTACTCAAAAGAAATTCATCATTCATTCCAAGGAGAGACCATCCTTGTTATGTTTCATTCAATTTCCCCCCTATTTTCTTAGAAATATCACTGAAAAGCCAAGGTTAAGTATAAACTAACCCAATTAATAATTTTCTAGGTGCCAGCAACTTTTAATGAAAATAAATAAATCTTTCAATTTTTTAGCTTATTGAGCTTGATTTGGTAGCTATTAATACTGTCCACTTTGATTGGGTTTAAATACACTTGCTTTTTTTGTTATGCCCATTTTGTTGAATTAAATTCGGGATCTCCAATTCAATTCCACATGTATTAGTATAGGAAGGCACGCATATGCTTTCTATCCACTTTTTCTGTGGCAAAACATGTTTTAACAAAATACACTTGAAAATCCTTTTAGATAACAATATTCCTTCATTTTAGGTTGATTTTACTCAAAAATAATTTCTGATGAAAATCTTATAGTATTGCCTTTAAAATACATCCTTGCCTTGGATAGTGTGTATTTTCTTTACCCTTTTGTATCCCAAAGTGCACCCAGTAGAAAAACACATTATTTGGGCTTATGATCTTGTGTCAAAATTAAAAGTTTGCTAACATTCTAAGCAGTAGTAAATTCAGTTTTCAACTTCCAATCACGTTTTTAAATGTTTTCATGTGCATGTATTTAGCTTTGACAGCTATTTCTTGTTATTGTACATTATGGTTCTACTAAAAAGTTGGGCAGATTTGTTATTCTTGTTGAGCGTAAACTGAAATGTATAGAAATCACTATTTACTGATCATGACTGTACAGCACACATAGTGCCTAAGTCACGACCAAATTATTGCTCAAATTTGATGAACAATATACAATGTCAAATTCTTTCACCTACAGTTGTTAGTCAAATATTTCCATCTACATGTGTATTTGGGTGACATACAAAATATATGCTTTGTTTAAAAATTTCACAAATCTTTACAGTTTTTATTATTTGAAATTAAGTCAAAAAGTCAAAGTGGCATTTGTTGTCAAAAATAAAATAATAAAATGAGACACAAAAGTCCCCGTGATTGTTTATAAATTCTCTTGAAACCTTATTACTTTCTGCGATAAATGAATTATTAACCCTGATTGATAAACAAATAGGGCTGCAGCTTTGAAATAAGCTTGGAATTCTAACAGATCATATGATTGGCTGAATAAATGATCCAATACACATTTGTAGCCAATAGACAAGTAGCTCTCATAGGTATCACTCAGCAGGTTAATCTATGCAAATTATGCGGAAGATGAATGTTGGCATCTTAAAAGCATTTTGCTGTTTGGCTGGTAGAGGTGTGTGGATGTTTCTGGGCATTATAGAGGAGTCTATAACTGTTTAGATAGCTAGTCTACCTTGAAATATATTTTGAAAAGGAAATTGCGTTGTTTTGGAAGAAAACAATTGAATTGTATTGGAACAGGTTGAAAAACTAGACCCACAGCTAAATTTGTTCATTATGGACACATATTTTGAGTCTTTCATTTTTATTCTTATTGTGCGATCTTGATCAAATTTAGTTGAAAGGCTTCTCACAATTTTCAGATCTTTTGATAAAGGAATATTGATTATATTTCATTGCTAATTTGCAGTGGAAAATTTCATCTCTATTATCATGAGCAGAATACTGATGAGATTTCCAGGCAATTACAGATTATAACAATATTTTGATGAACCTTTATCAAGTTTTTATAAATTTAATAGTAAAAAGGTAAATTCAAAACTAGAAATATGATA
>JXSR01S011034.1:2214-21328 GCA_000969725.1 Ophiothrix spiculata
TACCATAGAGCTCATCAAGAAGCAATATATAATCATAAAAGGTTAGAAATTGAACATTAATTCAGAATACGGCGTATATTTTAATAGAATAGATCGCAATTCGTTAACATTTGATAGACGGGGCTTTTATTTGAAAACCAAAATCATGATGATGTTTGACACGTACATCCTTCCATTATCCAACCATGTATACCCCCCACCCCCATCTTTATATGAGAAGCAAGTATGTCGGGCGGGGGTTGGGGGGTTGGTAGGGATCAGGTAAGAGTAAGAAAGATGACCTTAAATGGCCATTCCACATTTACTAAACCCGAAATGTCCCAGATCATAGATTTTAACTAGTTCGGTTCTCGGGTCAAGATAGATTCTAGTGCCGTTGTATAAAATTGCGTGATCAAAATCGAGTTTAACTTTTTTTAAATTGCTTTATATATCAATTCAAACATAAAACAATAAAATTTGGAAAATACATGTCTCCTGCAGGCCGCACTACACTAAATAACTAGCACTCGCAATCCTGCATTTCTAAAATCAGCAAAATTGACTGCCCTTCTAAAAACAGGACTTAAAAACGTATTGAAGGGCAATATGTTTGGTCAATATTTTGTTCTAATCATAAAGTTAGGTTTATTTAAAGATGCTCTGATGCCATTTTTGATCTCCAGACTAATTTGGTAAAATTTAAAGGATTTTCCTTAATTTGCGCTTGATTCTGGAAATACAAAATTCTGCTCTCGTTGATAGGGGGCGTTATACTTCAGCGTCCAATTTCTTGAAATTTTTGCCTTGAAGGTGTACTTTTATCATCATTTTGTGTTAAAAGAGATCATAATCAACTGAGAAAAGGCAGTGTTGAAGCAACCAGTTGCTTTATTATTGAGTTCTCGGGTGTTTTTAGGAAGTCATTTTGTACAGTAAGTCAATGGGAAGCTCTATTGTGGTGTGACGCTTGAAAGTAGCAATGGTGCATATCATTCTTGGACAGTTTGAGTTCAGATAAACCGTTGTTTAGCTAAACATTTTTTGTATTTTTCCCACCAAGGTCCACATACAGAACCAAGGTGGAACTCATAATTCGTCTGACCCCGGCCTGAAACTGTCTAAAACTATTCCTACCATTAAATTCATGCAAGTTGGAATAGAGTATTATACCAAATGGACTGCTTCTTATGTACCTGGGGCACACTAGTAATGGTGAATATAATGCCTAAAAATGCAAAAGGGATCTTTTTTTCTAAAAGACAATGTATTAATATGCCATGGGTACACAAGCCTGGGGGAAAGTAATTTGAATTATGAACTGTGTAGCTCAAGGTCCAAGGGAGGGGGGGGGGGGTCAGGGGAATGGTATTAGTGCTAGTTCTATGCAAGCCTCAAGCCCCTTCCCCAGCATAATTTCCTGTTAGTTGACTTGGATAGGCCTCATAACATCATAATTGAGTGCTACATGCAAAAAGGTCTAAAACAAAAGTTAAAAAAAAACCTAGATACACTGCAGATACTTATAAGTGCACTAGACTTGCTAATAACTGCAATTGAAAAAATGAAATATAAAACATGAACTATTTCCTCTTTTGATATGCCTTTAGATCCAGGGATACATAGTTTAAACTTGGACGTCACCATATTTCCTGATAGCGGAAGTTGGATAAGCATTGCTAACAACATATATTGATTGCTACAATGTGTCCCAGAAAAACCTTACACCCCTTCTTTATAACCAAAAATCATGAAATCGGACCAGATAAATTTGCTACCAAATATTGAATGTTCTAGATTACTGACTGTAATGAAACAAAGTTAGTCTTAAAGTTCCCTTCATGGACTACGAAATGGGACCTTAACATACTTTCTGTCTATCAGTCAAAGCTAAGAGAATTAATTGCAAAGAGCAGACCTGTAGCCAAGATTTTTTCAAGGAGGTGCGGATTTTCAAAAAGTGGACCTTTTTCAAGGACAATTTTCGTTTTGGTTGAACCTGAACTAACTTCAGTGGTTTTGACAAAGTGACAAGCAAGGGAAAAAAGGTTTTCAGTAGCTGTCCAGCTGTGTATTATTTTATTGAGAGATGACCAACATTTACATTTTAGGTGATCTTTTGGTGGCCATTTAGTGAATTTTCATGGCCCTTTTTTTTTCACATTGTCAAATTTGGGGGGTGCGCACTCCCTGGCTACGGGCCTGCAAAGAGCCCAAAAATGATTCTAGCAAATGGCTGGTGATATTATTTAACTGGGTGGCATTTGCACTTAGGAATCTGTCCTCTAATAAATCTATGGAAACACATTATATTCAAGCTCCCCACCCTGTAGGCCTAATTTTCTGATAATATATAAATAACACATGTACTGTGTTATATGTAAGCCTTCCCCCACCCCACCTCCGCTTAATTTTCTGATAGTGGAACTTGTATAGGACTGATAACAATATAAATTGAGTGCTGCATTTCAGCAAGCCTTAACTCAATGAATAAAACAAAAAAGATACATCTTTTGGCACTGTTTCCTGGATATAATAATGACTGTGTAATTGAAACATTGACACATAAAACATGATCTGAAACATTTCCTCTATTGATTCACTCATAAATCCAGGGATAGCAACCTTGAACTTGGGACATCCCCTTCATTTCATTGGTTTTTATTGGCAGTCAGAAAAACAATATTCAGATACTATCTCTGCTACAAAACCAAGTCTGTCCTATATCCATTGCTGGCATATATTTAATGCATGTGTAAGAGATCCCTACGCAACAGACCCATAGATACTCAATCCATTTTAGCAATGTAGTGACAAGGTCTTGAAACATTAGATGTGCTATCCAAACATTTGTATGTGACTATATCACATACGCCACTCCTACCAGAACTTTATATTTTGTTTCAACTAAGGCAACTCTCACATGAATCGAATTATTTCTATTGATAACCGTGATACAAAGGACACAGATTGACAAGTATCTCTGAGAATTATCTTTGCTGATTGCTGAAATTTCGCTTTGCTGAATATTTTT
This sequence comes from Ophiothrix spiculata, assembly GCA_000969725.1. NCBI lineage: Eukaryota > Metazoa > Echinodermata > Ophiuroidea > Amphilepidida > Ophiotrichidae > Ophiothrix > Ophiothrix spiculata. The sequence continues at coordinate 5,228 of JXSR01S011034.1, forward strand.
GCCGATTTCAAAATGGCTACTTTCATTCACTTCCTTCCACTACTGTTTGTTGCATGTGTTGCTGTTCCAGTTAAGCCACGATCCCCTCGTGGAGCAACAGACTGCTACGGAACGGAATGTTCCTATAATTATGAATATGACAATAATGTTGATGTTAATTTTCCGGAAAATCTTACAAGCACCATACTACATGCTCTCCCCGTTATTCAAAATTCCCAGACTGAAATGGTTCTGGTTATGAATAAGACAATGGACATGCTTGAAAATCGTCTAATGAGTGTAGAAACTTCTCTAGCCAGCATGACTGAACTCATGGGTAGCATGGTCAACATTTTGAAAGATCAGTTATATGTACAACGTATAGGATTTCCATCTGGTAGAGATTGTCAAGATGTTGCTTCTAAAGGTGGATATCAAAGTGCTCCATATGTAATCACCCTGCAGGATGGTCAAGGGTCACTGGATGTGTACTGTGACATGGATCATGGAGGCTGGACAGTCATTCAGAAAAGATTTGATGGATCGCTTGATTTCTACAGAAATTGGACAGAATATGAGAATGGATTTGGTGATCCAAATGGAGAATATTGGCTGGGATTGAAGAACATACGCAGACTGATATCTGATGGTAACATCTGGGGTCTACGTGTTGACTTGGAATCTTTTGATGGAGAATCAGCCTATGCCGTCTATGACTCATTTAGTATCAGTGATGCAGCAGACAACTATAGACTTTCTGTTGGTGAGTACAGTGGAACTGCAGGGGACAGCCTGAAGTATATGGGTAAATATGAGCACAATGGTATGCAGTTTTCTACATTTGACAGAGACAATGATCGGTATGGTCCTAACTGTGCGGAGGATTACAAAGGAGGTTTTTGGCACAATGCGTGCTTAGCTAGCAATTTAAATGGACAATTCCTAGGCGGTGGTATTGAAAATACAAAAGGAATGATATGGTTTACATGGAAAAAGAACCAATCTTTAATGTTGTCTCAAATGAAAATCAGACGTATCTTGTAGGAGTGTGAAAATAAATAAATTATGTTGATTTATAAATCACATCTTCAACTAGATCTAAGTTAAACCTGGTCTAAATCTGTAAAAGATATTAACTCTTTCTTTTGGTGAGTATAGTGGAACTGCAGGGGACTTACTGAAATATACAGATAATGGGTTGCACAATGGTATGCAATTTTCTACTTATGACAGAGACAATGATCCCAGTAGTACAAACTGTGCTAGTAATAGAGGGTGGTTCAATTCATGTCATAGATCACTTAAGGGGTTTTCTCTGAGATGCAAATACTCCATATATTTTCTTAAAAAATTAGTATTTGGTAGATTTATTTGTGCTGATAACGATTCTAAAATAAAAAAATTTAGGTCACCGTGCTCGTTTTTGAGATACAGGCATTTCAAAAAGTACATATTTTCCAAAATATCACCCGATTAGCCATACAAAGTATAGGGAAAACTCCAAAATGTCGATCATTATGTGCTTGTAAAATAGTAAATCCTCCATTTATTTTTAATTTTTTTACATATATATGTTAAAGCACTTTTTGCGCTCTTCAAAATACTGAAATAAAAAAATATGGTCACCGGGTTAGTTTTCAAGAAAAACGACCAAAACTGGCATTTTTTTGATAACATTTGATTACTTTAACATCACATCTGTGTCTGCATATTGCCCGCGTATATATTACGCAGCTAAGCGGCGCGTGATTAACCAAACGCGTTAGTAAAGCATGCGTTCAGTGTGCATTGAAACTTGAGCACGGAAAACGGATGCAAACATTTTTTTGATTTCTTACTATTTATGAAAAAAATCGTTATCCCGCAGTAGTAAGCAACTGCATCTCAGAGAAAACCCCTTAGGAATGGTTTGGTATACATGGAAACAGTATAAATCCCTGAAAACTACACAAATGAAGATCAGACATGTCTTGTAGGGTGTGCAGTGCTTAGAGCAACAAATCTTTTCATTAACCCTTGTCGACACAGGCTATTTTTGTAACATGTCTACCCATGGAAGGGGTTGTTGCCACCCCCTCCCCCTAAATTTGTGGAGTCTTTTAATGGAGAATCAGCCTATTCTGTCTATAACTCATTCAGTATAGGTGATGCAGCATCAAAGTACAGACTTTCTGTTGGTGAGTATACCGTCGGCCACATCACATACTGTTCTATATGACATTTTTGACTTTTGGCCAGCTTAACTAGTGCTTGCTCAAAACATATCTATTTAGGACACTTTTAATTGCCCAGCAAGTTGTGAACAAGCTCTGAAATTTTGAAAGAGTGTCTAGCAATGCTTCGCCAAGTTAAGTTGATTTAGCTATTTTTAGTACTTGACCAACTCCGGGGGGGGGGGGGGAGGTTACTCACATATGGAAGTGACGTACGAGTGCCACCTAGGGGTCTTCCGGTGACAAATTGGGTCAAAAAAGGGTCTTTCAGTGACAAAGTGCAAAAAATGGGGGTCTTTGTACAAAACTCACCAAAAAATAGGGTCTTTGCGGATCAAAATGGACATAAATTGGAAAAATATCGACAAATTTTAAACGACCAACTCACGAACCAATTACTCTGTCAAAATGTGCTGATGCAAAAGAGCTCTCCCAATATTCCAGCAGGCTGTCCGAACTTGCAAAAAATAAATATTACAACTCGGCCGAGAACTCATTTTATATGTGACCTAAGCAAGAATTTATGTTGGCACATATTTGCATTATATAAGTTGATTCATAAACTTTGAGCATTGGTCTTTGCAGCATATGCAAAGTGCTCAAAAAATGAGCGGAAAGTCAGGAATAAAGATGTACACACACATGCAAATTCACGGATACAGACAAAAACATTACAATTAACAATGAGGGCATGTTTTTATGCATCATCCGCTTTTGAAGTTAATAATTTTTACTAGGCATTCTATATTCTGCCTTTGATTTTGATCTGCAAATAGAAAATAAAAAATGAAGTGTGACATAATTATATCTATTGAAAGGTGAGAATTTGTACATTTCAAATATGTAATAAGCAATAAACTCAATTCTAGAATTTGTGACTTTCCATTAAATTAGTGAGAGTACATCACATGTTACACAAACTCCTAGACTTTATTAAATTATATTTGTATATAACAATTGATTCATTATCTTCTAAAGTCTCTGCCAAAATTCCTCGGACAAAATCAGTCACTTGACCACGAATTGCAGGAAATTGGTCGCGTTTGTAAAAAATTGGCCCTGTTCTCTGGATGTTTATTTACATTGTCTGAAGAATTGTGATGCCGACTTTAGTACAGATCTTTGTGCATATTAGTAATACACAGTCCATAAAGTCCATGTCACAAGTTTTAATGAGACATCTCAATAAGCTTGACCCAACATCAATTTATGGTCCGTCAAAGTTTGTCATCAAGGTGAACAGTGTTCGATTTCCAGAAAAAAAGTTGAGTGTACTTGTGCAGGTAACATGAAAAAACTACCTGCACAAAATGAAAGTAACATGCACACAATAAACAATCAAATATTTCTACTTCTGTAGCTGCTCGATTTACTTGGTTACTCTCCTCATGGACCATGCTCATGCGATGGAAAACTTAATAAATGTACTCTTTTTTTAGAGATGAAAAGCAAGATTTACCTTCAGTTTGAAGGACATTGATTTACGACATTTTCTAGTTTACAAAAAGAGAAGTTACAGGGCCAAAATGTTGCATGCACATGTGCAGGTAGGTATGAAAAACTACCTGCACAAATTCAAAATCACCTGCATTTGTGCAGGTGAACAGGTGGTAAATCGAACACTGAAGGTGAAACTGAAATAAATGCTTTCGAAAACCAGAAATATATTCTCTTTTCTGTTGATGGTCCTTCTAAAGATGTGGAGTTTTTCATACTTATGTTAAGTTTTCTTAAATAAAACTTTGCAGGTATTTGGAAAAATGCATGGATATTGTGAATCTGCAAACAAATAAAATTCAATTTCACCAAATTTACATCGCATGTTACACAAACTCCTCGACTTTATTAAATTATATTTGTATATAACAAATGATTCAATATTTTCTAAAGTCTCTGCCAAAATTCCTCGGACAAAATCAGTTACGTGACAACGAATTGCAGGGAATTGGTCGCATTTGTAAACAATTGGCCCTGTTCTCTGGATGTTTATTTACATTGTCTGAAGAATTGTGATGCCGACTTTAGTACAGATCTTTGTGCATATTAGTAATACACAGACTGAATGACTAGAATTATATATCATATTTGTATCTAACAGCTGATTCATAATCTTCAAAATCTTTTTGCAGACTACACAAACTGCTTGACTTGATCAATAAATCATATTTGTATTTAAAAGCTGATTCGTTACCTTATAGTAGAGATCTTTTTGCATAATTACACAACTTTTAAAGCAATACTTTAAGATTTTGATCAAAACTGGTTTAGTAAAAACAGCATAAAATGAAGGAATGTGGTAACTGCTTGACTTGATCAATAAATCATATTTGTATTTAAAAGCTGATTTGTTACCTTCTAGTAGAGATCCTTTTTGCATAATTACACAACTTTTAAAGCAATACTATAAGATTTTGATCAAAAATGGTTTAGTAAAAACAGCATAAAAAGGAATGTGGCTATCAAAAAGCATTTTCAAGTATATTTTGTCAAAAAATTGTTTTGCCACCGAAAAATGGATAAAAAGCAGGATCCCGAATTTAATTCAACAATTGGCCATATAACAGAAAAAATAAGCATAATTAAGCCAAATCATTTGGAGGGTATCATAACCTACCCAAAACAAACCCAAACAACTAAAAAAAATGATGGGTGACAGGAGGCGCTTCATTTTCAACACTTTATAGTATTGCTTTAAGTTATTAAAATGACTTGATTAATAAATCATATGTGACCACCCAGCTCAAACTAGCCGTTAAGTCAGCCCTTGGTCAATTTCTCTGTTTGATATATCTGCAAAGTCCATGTCACAAGTTTTGATGAAACATCTCAATAAGCTTCACCCGACATCTACAAGTTAATTTATGGTCCGTCAAAGTTTGTCATCAAGGTGAAACTGAAATAAATGCATTTGAAAACCAGAAAGATATACTCTTTTCTGTTGATGTTTTCATACTTTTGTTCATTTTTTAAATAAAACCTTGCAGGTGTTTGGCAAAATGCATGGATATTGTGAATCTGGAAAAAAGATCAATTTCAACAAATTAATATTTCCGTTCGCAAGGTTTTTGGAGAATGACGCTTGTTGCTGTAGACCCTGTTTGCATTAAAGTTGTTTATGCACGTATTTACAGCTCGCCATTGATCTTCTTCAAGTGCTTGTGAAACGCTGACGGTCGCAAGCATTACACTTGAGTTTAACGATGCCATACGCAGGCAAACGTAATATTTTTTCAGCCTGTAGCCCAAAATGACGTTTGCTGACTTTAGGGCTGAAAGGAACTGGAAAGACACATATTAGTATAGGTATTTCATTATCTTCTTGTAAAGATCTTTTTGTATGTTATACGAATTGCATGGCTTCAAAAATAAATCATATTTGTATATAATAGTTCATTCAATATTTTGTAGTAGAGATCTTTGTACATAGTACACAACTAATCAATTAATTAATTTATTAAAGGGATTGTCTATGATTTACTTAAGTTTTGAAAATACTAAACAAATGCAAAATCATTAATTTGTACCTAATAAATAGTACAAACACATTCTCTTTTATTTTGAATTTTCACCTAAAAAGAGCTCATATTCAATTATATTGGATTGAATTTGACACAGTACAAAGCTGAATCAAAGCAACAGTCATTCAGCTGGAATTTAGGTATACCAGTAACCATAAATTCAGAGATGGACATTATTGTCTCTAATTTCACAGTGGTATGTTTGTATGGGCATGCTGTTCCTGAAACAACATCAAAAACTTGTCATGTTTGGGAAAAACTGATATTGCAGGATGCTGGGCAATCCCTTTAATTAATCATATCTATATGTAATAATTCATTCATTAACTTCTAGTAGAGATCTTTCTGAATCGCAAAGACTGCATGACTTGATTGATAAATCATAACACTATAATAAAATTTGATTATAACAAAGGATTGTTATCAGAATTGTCTAAATTACTTTTGTGTGATTTTGTGTTACTGGCAAGGGTGTGCGAGATTACTCTTGTGATGCAAAATAATGGCCCAGGGGGAGACTAGAAGAAAAAAGTGGTACGCATGCTTGTCAGAGCACCACAAAATTGGGCCCTAAATGTCAAAGTCATGTAAATCAAAACTCCAACCCTTAATGTCGTAAAATATTCAAAATCATACCCCTAAATGTCATAATACTTGATTAAAACAAAGAAGCGTGATTAAATAAGTGTCATATTCATATGTAAGGCCTAATTAAATTAATAGTTTGTCTCAAAGCTCTCCTACTCTTGAAAAACTAATGCGAAATGTGGGGGGGGGGGGTTGTAATTTTTTTTTAAAGATTTTTTTTGTGTGTGACAGAAGTCCTGAGTGCTATTCTACAAGAGTTCTATATGTACCCCCTCATATATTTACATGATGGCCATTTTAGAACACAAAAACAGAATAAAGAATCAAATAAATTAAATTAACAAATGTTGTCATTTGTTTTTTCACAATTTCGGTGAAAAAAGGTTTAAAAATCAATTTTTCTGATTTTGAAGGAATCTAACGGGGACGATAAAAATAATGCGCGTGGGAGCTTTGAGGCAAACTATTTATTTTATTTGGCCTAATAGTTGATTAATTATCTTTCAATATCAATCTTTTTGTATCAAACAGACTGCATGACTTGATTGATAAATCATAACACTATAATAAAATTTGATTAAAACAAAGAATTGTTATCAGAATTGTCTAAATTACTTTTGTGTGATTTTGTGTTACTGGCAAGGGTGTGTGAGAGAAGGCCTAAAAATAATTGTATGATTGGCGAAACATAGAAAAAAAAAGGGTAGGTAGGTTGTATCTTTTTTTCTTTTAAGTCTATGTTTTACATAATATAAGAACATAAAATATACGACACATATACAAAAACATCTTCACTTTTTCTGTACACATTTTTGATTTGTCATTTTGAATGTCAAGCAAGCCATATCTCGGGGCCCCTGTGAATCGATTCCCATCAAATTTGGATTTGGAGTTTTTTTACCATGCATAAAAAAATAAAAATATTTAGGGTCGGTCGGGTTGCGTCAATCAAACAATTTTTTAGGCCTAACTCTTGAGATGTAACATAATGGGCTCATACGTTATCCCTTTAAGGGATTACACCAGGAGCAGGGAAGTCAAGTGTCCTAACAATTTTGACCAGTATCCTGTTTAACAGAAAAGAGAAGTTATCGGCAAAAACGATTCAAATCTCACTTCCTGAAGCCCATGATATACTAGCAAGTCGCTAAAAAAGGTTCAAATTCGTCTAAAATCAAACCACATGCTAGCTGCGTTTTGTTAGTATATCATGGGCTTAACTTGGCATTAAATCTATCTTTATACTCCTATCTATGATCTTAATGAAGGCTGGTATTTTTCCTCAATAACAGAAGAGAGAAGTTATTAACAAAAATAATAAACTCTCACTTCCTAATTAGGCATGCCATCCCTCTTAATACTCCTATTAATGATCTCAATGTAGGCCCTGATAGTTTCCTCTTCCATAGAAAAGAAGAAGTTATTAGCAAAAACAATAAGCTCTGAATTCCTAATTTGGCATATCATCTCTCTGCAAACTGCAATTCAGTTTTTGATATATATGCTTTCCTTTTTCTGCCAGGGGAAGTGGTTGATTAATTTTAACCAGCAAAGATACTGACCTGGGGAAGTGTTGCCCTTTAAACCCCGTCCATTTTTGGGGGGTAGGATGCACAAAAGATGGGTTCAACTTTGGACTGAGTTTCAGGGGTCTTTTTCAGCATTTTCCTGCTGTAATTTCACAAAAATATAACCTGCTTTTAAGTTTTTGAAGACAATGACCTAGACAAGTGGTGCTCTTTAAACCCTATCCGGTTAAAGTAGTTAAACCTTGTTTAAGGCCATCACACATTTTGAGGTGTGCACTAATGATAATGGCGTATTCTAGAAAGGCGTTTAGCTAAACCATGGTTTTTACTGAACACTATGGCCCGTATTCCAGAAAGGTGTTCAGCTAAACCATGGTTTTCACTGAACACTATGGCCCATATTCTAGAAAGGCGTTTAACTAAACCATGGTTTTAACTGAACAACAAGACCCGTAATCCAGAGAGATGTTTAGCTAAACCATTTTTAATTCTCCTCAACAGTACGGCTTATTGAACTGTTCTGCTTGAAAGCTGCAATGGTGTGTATTGTCCTGGATAAATGGAGTTCAGATAAACCGGTTCTAGTTCTATTTCTATGCAAGCCTCAAGCCCCCCCCCCCCAGCATAATTTCCTGATAGTTGACTTGGATAGGCATGATAACATCATAATTGAGTGCTACATGCAAAAAGGTCTAAAGCAAAAGTAAAAAAAATACAGATACATAAGTCAGGGGTGTGAGAGGTCAGGAAAAGGATCAAAAACAGGCTGAAAATGAATAAAAAAGCTGAAATTTGAACACAAGAAAATTGTCAAAAACAAGGAAATCAGCTGAAAAGAGGAACTCTCACACCTGATAAGTGCACTAGACTTGAAACAATGAAATATAAAACATGAACTATTTCCTCTTTTGGTATGCCTTTAGATCCAGGGATGGAAACTTTAAACTTGGATGTCACCGTATTTCCTGATAGCGGAAGTTGGATAAGCAGTGATAACAACATATATTGAGTGCTAAAAGCCAGGAGGTCTTAACTCAAAGTAAAAAACAAAAAAGATACATCTTTCTGGTAGTGTACCGTAGATGTTATAATAGCTATAACTGACACAATAAAATATAAAAACATGAATTGAATTTATTTTTGGTTCACCCGTGGATCCAAGGTTTGTGTTCATGAAAAATTAATAATGTGACAGGAACAAACTTCAAATTATAACCAACAACTTCAACATTTATTAACTTCGAAGAATTAACTGGTACTTGAAAATGGGTCTAACACAAGCAATGTAAACATCATATCCAAGTTATGTGATAAGAGAGAAATTGTATATTCTTTTCCATCTAAACCTAGCTCACACAACTAATTGCAAAACTGATTATCCTTATGATAAAAATCAAACTCAAGCGTGTAAGGTTTTGAGTTGCAATTGAGTGTTGTTCTCTTTATTTCCCATCTGGTACAAAGTTACATTTATTTTATCTGGTACATTTTTTTCATGCCAATAACTATGGCTGATAACTGATAGCAACTGATTAAGTTTATAAAATACCCAACACACTGTGCCTGGTCCTAGAAGTTTAAAATATCACTCTACTAAATTTAAACCCCAAAGCGTTGATGTACAACATCTATGTAACTGATGGAATAAATTCCCTTTAAACTTAAACGAATACTAAGCTAGCTTATCATATGAGCAACCTGAGCAACATGGCAACATTACAGTTCGAACTTCGACATTTAACTAGAGTAGAAAGTCATTGGACAACACATCTGCTTAAAGGGGCATTGGACATTGGAAGTTTTAACATCATCCAATAAATTTTCCCAAACATTTTAAATTTTGCATTGTTTGAATTTTTAACAGCAATAATGAAAGCATAACGTTTCATTGTAAAGGTCAATCTCTGTATACAAAAATATATTAATTTTCGGTCATCATCAATTTTAATTATTATTGACGATAATGACAAATACAGCCCGCAGAGTTGAAAAACTAAAACTAGACCTCTGCAGCAAATCCAATTCAAATTTGAAATTAATTTTAATTAATTTGAAATTAATTTTGTAATGAAATATTATACAGACAAAATTTGCCCTCTTTCTTTACCTACAGCACTAACACATACTTTCAAATAATAGCCTCATACCCAAGAAATTTTGTCCAATGTCCATTTAATAACTGACATAATTTGTAATGAACATTGCACTCAAGTCTTTTGCTACTACAAATGTGTGGCACACAGAAGTCACAATTACACATTGTAACTTGAAAAGAACTTTGCTAAACAAATGTGTATGATACACAGATGTTTGACGGAGCACATTATTATGTAACTTATCTTTACTCATTTTAAAATGGCTGCTTCTGTTCAATTTTTGCTGCTTCTGTTTGTTGCTTGTGTTGGTGTTCCAATCAAGCAAAGATCTCCTAGAGGAGCTACTGATGATGAATGCTACGGAACAGAATGCTACTATTATTACGAAGATGAAGATACTGTTGAGATTAATTTCCCGGACAACTTTACAAGCACTATATTACATGCTCTCCCTGAAATTCAAAATTATCAGACTGAAATGGTTGCATTTATTAATAAGACAATGAACTTGCTTGAAGACAAAATTCTTACAGCGATTAATAAGACAAATATTTTGCTAGAAGATGAAATTATTTCAAGATCAGCTATACGCACAACGCATTGGATTTTCAACTACCAGAGACTGCCAAGATGTTGCTGCTAAAAGTGGCTACACTTATAGGAGTGGCCCCTACACAATTAACCCACCAGACAGTAAAGGATCATTCGAAGTGTACTGTGATATGGAACTTGGAGGGTGGACAGTTATTCAAAGAAGATTTGATGGATCGGTAGATTTCTACCAAAATTGGACTGAATATGAGAATGGATTTGGCGGTTCAAACGGAAAAAAAAATTGGCTGGGACTGAAGAACATACATAGACTGATTTCTGATGGTAACACCTGGGCCCTACGTGTTGACTTGGAATCTTTTGATGGAGAATCAGCCTATGCTGTCTATGACTCATTCAGTATCAGTGATGCAGTAGACAACTATAGACTGTCTGTTGGTGAGTAGAGTGGCAATGCAGGGGACAGTCTGAAGTATAGAGGAACACAGATGCACAATGGTATGCAGTTTTCTACACGAGATAGAGACAACGATCTAAGTAGTCGTAACTGTGCTTGGGCTCTACGTGTTGACTTGGAATCTTTTGATGGAGAATCAGCCTATGCTGTCTATGACTCATTCAGTATCAGTGATGCAGCAGACAACTATACACTTTCTGTTGGAAAGTATAGTGGAACTGCAGCGGACAGCCTAAAGAGTACTGAACATAGTGGTATAGTGATGCAGAATGGTATGTGCTAGCGCCACTAAGGGAGGTTTTTGGTTTAATAATTGCCGATATGCAAACCCAAATGGAAAATATCAATGAAGATCTGGTAATATTTGGAGTGGAGCAGAATGATATGGTACACATGGAAAGGTTCGCAATACTTAAAGACCTCTAAAATGAAGATCAGACGTGTCTTATAGAATGTGTAGTGCTTAGAGCAACAATTATCTTTGTAAAACTACAGCAGGAGAAAATGTTAGTGATTCTATACAACCCTGGCAAGTACCCTCATTTTTCTCACATAATGATTTTTTTTACACATAAAAGTATCCATGATTGACATTGATATTTTACACAAGAATCGATAAATACCATTGGAAAAGAAAGCAGATATTTAAAATGAAAAGGGAATTAACAATTGTATTTGGAAATTACTGTAGAATCACAAACGCGTGAACTGCTACATTGAAAGGTACACATGGAGACCAAAAATCAAAACTGACTTATCGGTGTTTATTCCTTTAGAATATTATACCAAATTTATGTCAATCTTGAGTTTCGGTAGCAAATTAGACAAACAACAGTTAATAAACACCCTTCTGTATTGAACAACTTCAAAACTCCATATGCATTTTAGGTTGATTCCATGGTGATGGGCACAAACATTAACAAACATTCATACACCCCGCGTGTCACTTAGCCAATCAGAACGCAAGAATACAAAGTACGCGGAGTGCAGTGGATCTTCACAATGCACTGCGCTTGTTATGTTCTGAATTGCGTGGAGGGCGTTTAGTGCGTATGAATGTTTTATTGTTTTTGTAGGGTGATTATTTTATTAGTTTAGAGAAGTTTCGGATTTTAATGGTCATATTAAAGGCCATTTCTTTTCACAAAAGATACAATATTATTTTTCTGTCGTGTATGAATTAGATTAATAAATTTGCATTCCATAATGCTTGTAAAATGAGACAAAATCAATGCACTTGCGGTAAATTTTGTTTGCCGTCCAATGCACTCGGCCCCTACGGGCCTCGTGAATTGGACTGAAATGCGCATTTATTAACCTATAATTATATGGCACCTGTCCTTGAATATGAAAGTATTTATGGTTTCATCTAGGGTCACTTGTGCTCCAAGTTCTTAATCTGTGTTTCAAAAGATTGGTGACATTCATTAAAGATTTAAAACATATCAAAGTAGACAACTCCATTAAAACTAGCTTATTTTCTAAACCGTTGGCTAGTGATAAATTTTTCCTGACATATTTGATGACTTTTTTAAGCTGCAGTGAGAGTCATCAATCATTTACTTATTTATTTTTTATTTAAGCTTTCTTTATGCAGGGTAGCTCCTTATGTGACTGGGCACTGCTATTCTAGGAGGCCCTGATATGGGATGGTCAAAGTCTAGTGATATGTTAATAAAATAGACCACTGAAAGACAAGATCGTCTGGAGTCCAAAATCAGGAGCCATGTAGGTCTAACAGCCAGAAATGTTTGTGATATGGACTATGGTCCTGGCCTATCTGATTTTAAATAGCTTTGGGAAGCAACTCTACAGATACTCATAAAGGTGCAATTCATGATTTTGATGTGGCCTCTTTTCTAGCTAATAAAAAGAACAGTATAACATAAATATATATTAAAAATTTCACTTAATTCCGACTGTTTGTTTCCAAGTTAGAAGCTTTACAGCATTTTGAAAATCCCCATAGACTACTGTGTTGTAATTTACTGTCGGGGCCCCAACAATAATTAGAAAATGACACATCTTCACACTTTTCTTTAAAATGCAAGCACATATGAAAGAATGGTTTGGGGATCGCAACATATACCACTTGAGGATTCTTATTAGCTAAAAAACTCCTATTTGATAGTGGTGACCTTGAGGGTGAAAAGTGGATCATGAATTGCCCCTTTAATATTAAGATAAGAAAAACTGCTAATTGCTAATTTTGGTAAGAATTTGATAATTTAACTGCTATGGTGGCTGACAAGACATTTTTAACAAAATATGGGTCAGATATGGTCACAATATCTTAAAATTAAAATTTTGGATGTTGCTAATACCCTTTTCAACTAAATAAAAGCATTTTTGTTGAAACAAATATACTTCAAAGTACTTATTTTTTTACCATAACCTCCCAACTATTTTCAACATCTTATGGGTGTTACTCAAAATCAGCTTTGCAGCAAATTTGCATCTTTTAGTGTGCCAGGTCACATATTTCTGGTGTTTGCTAGCCCTCAAATTCAATAAATTTGAAGGCTGCTAATTTTGATAGACCTAATTTTGTTAACACAAATTGCTGCTATTATAAATGATATCAAATACAACTAAAGTGGCGTGTAAATCTATAACTTCAAAATCACAATATTAAGGATGAAAAGCAATGTTTAACTTTGGCAGTCTGCAGTAACTAGCGGATAAGTCAAGTGATCATAATACACAATGACGGGCGGGAAATTCAAATTACAAATTGTAGCTTATGTCACTCGCTGTTACTTTCTATTTATCATGGTGTAAGCTTGCCATTACCAACTAAAAGTCATGGAAATCCTGAGTTGCTTCATATTTAAACTGGGACATGGTTATTTAAATATAACAAATCAACAATGATATGCTCCTTCAAAATGAGTTTTGGTGAAGTTTTGCAATCTATGGTCAACCATCTGGTCAAGATAAACATCTTTCCATCTGGCAGTTTGTCACATATTTGTATAACAATTTAATTATGCATCTACTATATAGGAGCTCTTTGCCTTAATACACTTACAGCCATTTGCAAGGTTTGCTTTGATTCACAAGATCAATTAACTCTTGCTTCTTAAAAATTCTACATTTTACACTTTCTTTCAAACTGTTATATACACAAATGTTAACAGGAAGTTGTTAACATTGTGAAGATTAGGTTCTTCAACAAAAAGCAAAATTCTAAAAATATTAGGGTCTATGGTTGAATCAAATACCACAACCCTTGGTGTATATTATTACACAGATTGCATAACTTAAGAATAAATCAACTGGTTTAATTTGGATAAGTTTATGTTCAATTATGTGATGCATTTAAAGAGAAAGAATTTGGATAAGGTTTTATAAATGCTCAAGTTCTGAGTAAAGATTCATAACTATGCATTTAAGACATGGTTTCAGATTTGACTTAGGTTTAACTGACATTGTGTGAAAAAATTAATATGTGAATGATATTAACCTTTTTCAATTTATAAGATGTCATTTCTAAGGTAATATTGTCTGTAGATTCAAGTTTTATCATCAAAAACCATGTATCATGCACCATTTTCTACAAAATATGGATTTTTAGCCAATTTTGGTCAAAAATCGTACTTTTTGGGTGACAAAAATTTTCACTTGCTAACTTTATATACTTGCAGTGACTACAATATACATAAAAATGACCTATTATTCAGTTAAATTATCAGGTAAAGGTGTCAAAATATGAATACAAATATTTGCAGGCATGAGAACACACATCCATTAAAATACCTGAATGATGACATAAGAGCAAAAATAGGCTGAAATTCAAAGAAATTGAGTATTTTTGAACATGAAAATACCTGAATTCAGGTAAAAACCTGAACATTCTAATGCCTGCATTTGTTTTGTAAATTATTTCATAATTTAGGCACAAGAATCATTCAAATTTGACATATCCCGTGACAAACGACTTTTAAAATTTTGCAGTTTCGGTGAAAAAATTACTTTGTGCAACCATATCTCTAGATAGGAAAGACCTACAATGATGAATTACCATTTTATGCAGAATTTAATAAGCTTTAAAATGATACCAAATTGTTTTCATTTCAAGTACACGAATAAATCAAAATATGCAAAAAACTTTCCCCTACCCCTTAATTTTTTCATTGTGTGAAAACAATAATCGTCATTCAATAAAATTGGGAGTACACGAAAATAAAAAGAGCTATAGGCTTGAAAATTGAATCAATTATGCCCAGAACAGGTCTCCACATGGTAAAGGTATTATCTTATTATTATTCTTTCTTAAATTTTAGAAACATTTTTTTTATCATTTTGCGGTATCCAAATTTTACCTAAAATTCGACGCTTCGAAAGCCCACGGGAAAAAACCGACATGTCTGAAAATTTAATCGATTATGTTCTCTAGATATTTTCCTACCATGATCTAGTATCAAACTTATGTCAAATTGCATATTTTTTGAGATTTTTTTTTTATCAAAGTGACTGCACCCCATTTTCAGCAAATTAGCATGCGTTTAATGCCGGATCTATTGCGCAATCATGCGACCATCATGTATTGTGTATACACCAATCAAATGTCAGATTTGCAAGAAAACAAGATATTGAACCTAATTGAGAAGTTTGATTTGTGTAAATAAGGCAGTTTAATGACCTCAAAAGTACAAACAGATTTTGTGTTCATGTGAAAATCAGGATTTTTCAATTTTACCACATTTAAGGCAATATCGGCCCCGTATAAGTCGATGGGGAAACATTTTAAGTTCAAGATTTTGGATTTTTGAAATGACACATGAAAAACATGTGTCATTCTTTATTTGAAGTTTCTTAATTTTTTCTCACTTTTGGCAGTAAAACCTAAGTCGAATCTGAAACCATGTCTTAATTATGTTAGTATAAAATATGTGGCTACGGTTTGATGAGTTTGGAAATGTAGAGTTTTCATAAATGATTGATGGCATTTAATTACTGTAAAAACATGAAAGAGGTAAAATTAAAATATTTGATTAAAATCATGACTTACCTGTTGTTTGGTGCAAACAAGGAAGAACATGCAGGCAATACATGAAAGAAAAAAAAAAAGAAAACTGTGATTAAGATTGTCTGAATCTTTTTTTTTTCATACCATGTGGTCGTGTGTTACTGACAGGGGTATGAGAATTCCTTTTATAACTGATT
>JXSR01S011035.1:65255-76778 GCA_000969725.1 Ophiothrix spiculata
TGATAGTCGAGTCTGTTGTGGTCAGAATTTTACTGGTAGTGAAGCTTTCATAAAGACTACATGGTGGGCGAGCTTGATCTTAAGTTGGTCAGGTTTGCTCTGGCCGGGTCTGCTTAGGACTTGGTTCTCAAATTTGGCCGGGTCTGCTTAGGACTTGGTTCTCAAATTTGGCCGGGTCTGCTTAGGACTTGGTTCTCAAATTGGGCGGCCGTGTTTGCGACCTGTGTGCTTTCTTTTGGTTTTGGAATGGCCAGGTTGGTTTGTGATGACATCCACTGGGCTAGTTGTGGCAAGAGTGCTTTGGTGGAAAGAGTCGAGATCACTTTGCGTAAATTCCTTGGCCATTTTCCTGAAAAACTTAACTGAAGATGCAAAATTTTGCCCATCCCATATTTTCCCAATCCATATGTACATAATTTAAATTCATAACTTTGAAACAATTAAAACTGAAAAAAAAAAATACTCATCACCTGATATTTCAAGGGTCCATTAGTAACTGGAGCAGCAATTCTTGTGGTCAGAAATTTCTTGCGAAATAAGTTTAATGGTTAGCATTTATCCTCGATACTGGCCGAATGAATTTGTGACTGGTTCTGTAGGTCGTAAGTAGGCTGGGTCTGTTTGTGACAGGTTTGAGTTCTTTAAGTTGACTGGGTCTGTTTGTGACTGGTTCTTTAGTTCGCAAGTTGTCTGGGTCTGTTTGTGACTGGGTCTTTAGTTTGCTGGGTCTGATTGTGACTGGTTCTTTAGTTCTGAAGTTGGCTAGGTCTATTTGACTGGTTTTAGTTCTTTAAGTTGGCTGGGTCTATTTGCGACTCTCGTCTTTTGGTTCTTGAATTGACCACATCTGTTTTTCTAACTTCGGTTCTTTCATTGGGTGGATCTGCAAGTCACTTGTCTTTTCTTTAGGATTTCTGTATCCTTTTCAAGCTAGTTGTGACAAGTCGTTTGTTGGCATAACAGTACGAATTCCTTGTTCCGCAATCATATTCCTGAAAAACTTAACTGAAAATAAACAAGAATTGCCCGTCCCACATTTCCCCCGTTCACGTTTTGACACACAATTCGAACTCGTGAAATATTTTTAACAGCGATTAATCACCTGATTGGATGTTTCAATTGATGGTTTCATGGCTTTCAGCTACGGAATCGACTTTTGTCTTGAAAGGCTAGGGTCTGTGCTCATCGTGTGTACTTTTGGTACTGAAATTGAAGTCTGTTTGCAGTCCTGATTTTATGGCTAGGGTCAGTAGTTATGTTAATTGTTCCTTTGGTTTTGTTGATCATGTCAGCTTGACTTGATTTCTTCGGGTTAGGCACTTCTAATTCTCTGAGGATCGAGATATGTTTTGTGACTTGCGCAGGTTTTCAGTACCTTTAGTTGTGACAGGGTTGTTAGTTGCTGAGGCATCCCTTTCTAGTTGGTCCAAATTCAGTTCTGAAAAAAACTAATTGAAAAGCAAAATTTTGCCCCGCCCACATCCCAAATTGATCAATTTGAGATTAAATTCACAATTCCAATCAAAATAAATGGACTCAAAAACAAATCACCTGATTTTGTGTAGCTTCATATGACTGGATTCGGCCAGCGTCTTGTTTCATAAAGTTTGAAATATCCAACTGCAAGGTTCGCTATGATCGGCCTGGTCTTTTGACTTGATTGTTTTCTTTGCTCTTGATTGGGCCAGGTGGACTTGGATGGGTTAGTATCTGTGCTCATCTTGTGTACTTTTGGTACCGAAATCAAAGTCTGTTTGCTACAAGTCCTGATTTTATGGCTAGGTCAGTAGTTATGTAAATTGTTCCTTTGGTTTTGTTGATCATGTCAGCTTGACTTGTTTTCTTCAGTTAGGGTTTTCTAATTCTTTCTCAGAGGGATCGAGATATGTTTTGCGACTTACAAGAGGTTTTCAGTAGCTTTAGTTGCGATAAGGTTGTTCAGTTACTCAAGAAGTATCCCTTTCTAGTTGTTCGGAATTCAGTTCTGAAAAAAAATAATTGAAAAGCAAAATTTTGCCCCACCCACATTCCAAATTGATAACACTTGAGATTATATTCACAATTCCAATCAAAATGCATGGATTCAAAAACAAATCACCTGATTTTGTGTAGTTTCATAAGACTGGATTCGGCCAGCGTCTTGTTTCATGAAGTTCGAAATATCCAACTGCAAGGTTCGCTATGATCGGCCTGGTCTTTTGATTTGCTTGTTTTCTTTGCTCTTGATAGGGCCAGGTGGACTTGATGGGTTAGGGTCTGTGCTCATCTCGTGTACTTTTGGTATCGAAATCAAAGTCTGTTTGCTACAAGTCCTGATTTTATGGCTAGGTAAGTATGTAAATTTGTAAATTGTTCCTTTGGTTTTGTTGATCATGTCAGCTTGACTTGTTTTCTTTGGTTAGGCACTTCTTATTCTCAGAGGATCGAGATATGTTTTGTGACTTGCGCAGGTTTTCAGTACCTTTAGTTGTGACAGGGTTGTTAGTTGCCGAGGTATCCCTTTCTAGTTGGTCCGAATTCAGTTCTGAAAAAAAAAAACTAATTGAAAAGCAAAATTTTGCCCCGCCCACATTCCAAATTGATAACACTTGAGATTATATTCACAATTCCAATCAAAATCAAACTAAATGGATTCCAAAACAAATCACCTGATTTTGTGCAGTTTCATATGACAGCGTCTTGTTTCCTAGAATTCGAAATATCCAACTGGAAGGTTCGCTATGGTAGGCCTTGTCTTTTGACTTGCTGTTTTCTTTGCTCTTGATTGGACCAGGTGACTTGATTGGCGTCTTCTTTTTATTCTCATGGTCAGGTCTGTTCTACACTGGAACTTCTTTGGTTCTTGTTTTGGACTCTTTAGGCTGGACAAAGTTCTCTCCTACTCAAATGTTTTAGTTCAAATCTGAGGTTGAATTAGCTGCGAGAATTCTGTTGCTTGACATGATGGAATGTTTCATTCCTGGAAAAAAAAACTTCAAAGAAGCTTCATTTTGCCCTCCCCCATTTACCGCAAATTGGAAAATTTACAAAACCACAATCAATAAACTCAAAATGATTGACTACAATAAATCACCTGATCGGGTTAAGTAGATCGTAAGTCGCGAGATTAGGTGGGGCTGTCTTTGTTGGCGGTGATGTTATTGGCTAGGTTGAACTGCTTGTGATCATACATTGTAACTTCCCCAAATTTGTTGTTTCAGGACCGGCACGGTTTTGGTATTTTGTTCATGAATTTCATTTCAACAGGGCTCCATACCTGCAAAACTAAGACTAGAGAAAACAAAACCAACCCACGTTTGCCCATACAAAAGTCATCCAAAAAAGACAAAACATGTGCAGCACACATTACCAGTATGTTCGTTAGGCCGTCCTGACTTTGGAATCGGGCTTGGAAATTTCCACAACACCAGAGTCTGAAGATGTTGCCGTTCTTTGATCTTTTTTGTGTTCCTAAATGGAAAGAAGAAATCCTACATTTGGTTAGGTCCACCCCCTCGCCCATGTTCATCTCCATGGTTTATTCAGCAAAGTAAAATCAAGCTACTTAAGTCCTGGTTAAAAGTAATTTCCCTTCTGTCAAATTGCAATGTCATTCTTTGGATTCCATCTGTAAGTGGTCATCAGTAACCGCTATCAAAAATTGGTCTCAATCACAAGAATCAATTAAAGTAATGAGTTTTTCAATTTTGCCAGCAAACATCCATGCAGCGTTAATCATTCCTATGTACGAATTCTAAAATAATGTGTTTCAAGATAATATTGAATTGAGTCGTGTCCTGTATTAAAGTTAGGAATTGCCTACTATATCCAAATGCAATGTTTACCATACGGTAGGTCCAGGTCTGTGACTTGCGTTTTCTTTAACGAGTTGAGCGATTGGTTTACTACTTCCAATTTCATGGCCAGGTCTTTTTGTTTTGGACTTGTGTTTGCTTGGCGAATTGATCTCTTTGTGAATCCTAAGTTTCGAACTTTGGGCTGACTTGCTACGGCAGTTGTTCTGTGCCTTGGAGATGCCATGTCTTGTATCCTAGTATGGTCAAGGTTCCATTCCTGAAAAAACTAGGAAAATGAAAATTTTGCCCATCCCACATTTCCCCAAAACTTCAAAATTTACAAAAACACTCAACTCAAAATGATTAAATTAAATCACCTGAATAGGCTGGAAAGTTTGCCAAGTCGCGGGATTGGGTGGGACCGTATCTAGGTTGGCGTTGACGGCAACAGGCTAGGTCAGCTCAGACTGGCAGCGCTTCTATTTTCTTACAAGGCTCAGTACCTATAGAATTAAGACTAGAGAAAACAAACCAACCCTCGTTTGCCCATACAAAAGTCATCCAAAAAAGACAAAATGCGCTGCACACATTACCATTGTGTTGGGCTCCTGACTTCGGAATTGTGCCCGAGATTTCAACACCGGTGTCTGTCGCTGTTCTTTTACCTTTTCGTGTGCCTAAATCTAATGGAAAGAGAAATCCTACATTTGGTTAAGTCCACCCCTACCCTATGTTTATCTTCACGCATCACTTGCTCCGCAGTGTAAAACCTATTTTAGTTTTTCCTAAATAAGAACTTGACTGAAACGTTAAATTGTGCACATTTGGAATAGTTTACCATATGATAGGTCCCGTGTTTGACTTAACGGTTTTCTGTAATGGGACTTCGACTGGTGCATGGACTCTTTACGACTTGCTAGTTCTGGTTGAACTCCGGGAGTGACTTGCTATGACAGTTGTTCTATGACTTGAGATGGGATGTCTCGTATCCTAGTAGGTCAAGGTTCCATACCTGAAAAACTTGGAAAAAGCAAAAAGTTTTGCCCATCCCACAATTTCCCCAAAGTTTTAAAAACACCACATTCAAATAAACTCAAAATGCTACAGTCATTCACCTGATCAAGTTTGAAGTTTATGAAGTCGCGGGACTGGGTGGGGCCGTGTCTCTGTTTGAGGCGAAGGCAACAGCTAGGCAAGCCTTGTAAATCAATGCAACTCCCTGAATTTGTAGTCTGCTAAGGACAGGCTGTCTTTCCATTTTCTTAGAAAACTTGGTACCTGTAAAATTTAGACTAGAGAAAACAGAACCAACCCACATTTGCCCAAACAAAAGTCATCCAAAAAAGACAATGCTATCAAAACACATTACCACTGTGTTGGGCCGTCCTGAATTTGGAATCTGGCTTGAGATTTCAACACCGGGTTCTCCATCGTTTTCTTTTTGTGTGCCTAAATCAAATGGAAAGAAGAAATCCAACATTTGGTTAAGTCCACCCCTCCCCATGTTTATATCCACACATCGATTGCTCAGCAGAGTAAAAAAAAAAAAATTTAGTCCTGGTTTAACGCATTTTCGTTCTGTCAACATTTAATGCCATCACTATGATTCCCATCAAAAAGTGGGTCATCTTCATAACAATCATTAAATTGGTAGTTTTTTGTTTAATTTTGTGCAAAATTTGAATAACCTATAATAGGCCTATAATTCTTATTTCGTTTACCATATGATAGGTCTGGTTCTTTGACTTGGGTTTTCTTTAATGGGACTGGTTGATTGAGCTCTTTACGACTTGCTTGTTCTGGTTGAAGTCCAGGAGTGAACTTGCTTTGCTATGACAGTTGTTCTGTGGCTTCAGATGGGATATCTTGTATCCTAGTAGGTCAAGGTTCCATACCTGAAAAACTTGGAAAAAGCAAAAAGTTTTGCCCATCCCACAATTTCCCCAAAGTTCTAAAAACGCCACATTCAAATAAACTCAAAATGCTACACAGTCATTCACCTGATCAAGTTTGAGGTCGCATGACTGGGTGGGGCTGTGTTGATGCTTGCGGTAAAGGCAAGGCGAGCCTGTTAATCGATGTAACTCCTCAAATTTGTCTGCTAAGGACTGCCAGTCCATTTTCTTTGAAAACTTGGCACCTGTAAAACCAAGACTTCGAGAAAAACAAAACCAACCCACATTTGCCTATAAAAAAAGACAAAATGCTATTAAAACACATTACCACTGTGTTAGGCCGTCCTGACTTTGGAATCGGGCTTCTTGAGATTTCCACACTGGAGTCTGAAGTTAATTTCAGTTCTTTAGGTTTTTTTGGCGATTCTCTACATGAAATATGGAAAAAGCAAGTCTACATTTGTTAAGCCCACCCCTTCCCATATATGTAACTCCATGTCTCAATAATTCCACAAAGCAAAATCAAGTATATCACTGGTTAAACACATTTCCATTAAGTCATCAATTCAAAATAAATTACTTCATTTATTGTAAATGTAAGCAGTCGTTGGATTGAATGATCCCTCTTTACCAATCAAAAGTTTATCTCCATTCACTCAGTGATACAATTGTCATTTTGTCCTCAGAAAAATCAAAGTCTATCTAAAATGATAATTGACGTTACCAATAAAGAAAGGTCTCTCCACACCAACTGGTTGCTATGAACAGGTCATCCACACCTCTACAGCTTCAAAATGCCACTTCCCTACATACATAGTTCTAGAGAAAAGCAAAAACACCAATTGCATTGCCCTCCCTATCACACACCACGTTTTGTCAACACACAAACAAGGTCCAGTTGTAGCTTCACTCACTGTTTTGCGAAACAATCACAGAAATTGTATTTCATTCATTCAATCAAAATTGGTATGTTAAAGCTTTCTCAATGATTGTAACCGTTCTTCCACATATAGCATTTGAATATAAAATCCCATAATATTGCACAAGCTTGTCAACTTTCTAATACACTTCAGTTCTGGTGTTCTGTATCTACTGGAAAAACCTTGTATCCTTTTAAATCTAAAATCTCGGTCGCAGCAATTTCCTCAAACTAAATGCATTCAATTAATCTTTCAAGAAAACATAAGTCACTGATAATAAAATACTCAAATCTTCTTTGTCCTAGTTCCATATTCACATGCTTCTTTCAACACCCTGGGGCAAACATCCAAACACATTAATCCACACAAGTTGAGAGTTGCTTGATCATCATTTTACTGCTCTGGAGAAAAAATATTGAAGGGGAAAAAAAAAAGAACACAAAACCCATCCCTCAATCCACACATTCAAGAAATTTAACAGCACTCCATTCTTTGCAAAATATTATGTCCACGTTCCACGCATCAATTGAAACTTTTTCTATGTTGCTAGTATGGTACCATATCTAAAATGCTTTGCTAAGATAGAATATTCGGTAAACACTATCATGCAAACACGACTTGTTCCAAAATTTATTGAACACATACAAAGTCACCTGCAGAACGAAATTCGCCATCTCACTACATGCGAGGCTCTTGTCAACAGGCGATCGGCTTACAAACACGATACACCAACCCGTTAAAATGTCCAGTGCATTACACATGCAAGACAAATCACGCCGAAAATCTGTAAAAATAACAACTTGCAGAGTCTGTCAGCCACCCCACCCCCACCCCCATAATATACATTTTTCCATTCCTCTAACATGGCTAAAATTAATCTCAATCACCATTATCTATCAAACCAATCAAATCTCATGGCAGCATTAAATTCCACTATATTGTTGCATTAAAAAGGCTGTGCACTATAACAGAATTGCAATCATGCATCTATATGTAGATCAGTTGTGGGAAAATATGAAAGATTAACTTTAAAAAGGAAATTTAGATTGTGATACATTAGCCGCAAGTAATGGCCAGAAAGCTATGGATGGCTTTGTTGGTGCAAAATAAAACGATGAATTAAATGTTTTCTTTGGTTATCCAAGCAGCAACTTTACTAAGTAGAACAATCAACTCAAGGTTTGTTAAATACAAAAAATTGCAAGAATGTGATGATCATTATAATACTAGACAGGGAAAAACATTTGGTTAACAGTGATCAAAATGAGAATAGAGGGGAAAATGTTGTTTAAGCTCACATTTCGTGCCTTATTTTGTTTGAGTGCGATTCGGTGAAGAGCCACGATGCGTGGAGGATGAAGCAGCAAGCGCGCAAAATCTCTATTAAGCTTGGCTAGTAGGACTATCACCTGAATATACATAGAAAACACAATGGGAGAGAGAGAAAAACACAAAAATACACCCATACCAGGGTTACGGAATGTTGTTACATGCTAAATGGGCAAAAAATCTGGTTATGCAACACCAATGAAAGTCTATCAAATACTGCTAGTGCTAGATGATTTTAGTAGAATAAGTGAATCAAAAGGTTAACACATACCCAAATTTCCTGTCACATTAAATCAAATGGTTGCCCACCCACTTTCCCTTCATCACTGAACCAGGACAAACGTTCATTCTAATTGATTATAAAATTGATTACATCTCTTTGGATTAAGTATTTCTTAGTGCAGTAAATATCACATCACAAAAGTTGAAGTTTAAAATCAAACAACTTTACCTCCTGTGGTTTCATTATAAGAAAATGGAGTTACCTAGGTAGAAAGATAAAAAAAAAAAAAGAGGAAAAAAGCCTGGCCAAAGGTCATGGCGGTCACTTCACCTGCCACTTGACTGGACCGGAGCGGGTCGACATTTGACGCAGGTCTCCAGTGTAATCTGCAAGAGCAAAATCAAAAACATCTCGAACGTAAAAGCACCCCCCTCCCAAAGTTATGTACAGCCCCAACACGAACGCCTTATCAAAAACTGAAAATTTTACCTTGAATCATTCCAGTCCCGTGTTAAGATCATGAACTACTTGGTTTTGATATTATAATTCTCTCAGATATTTATAGAATTACCTGTTCACAAGCTTTGTTTCCTTCACAGATTATAATAAGCATTACATCTCACTCCTACAGAAATTTTATACGGTTTTTTTTTTCTGATTTTTTTTCACCCTTTTTTCCCTCATGATTCTTCGTTCGTTCATTGAGTGATGTATGTTTGTTTTATCTTATGCTAAGTTCATTTCCAATCCACCAGTCCTTTTTCTTTCTTTTCTTCCTTTTTTTAGTTCTCTGAAACTTGCGTAATTTTTGGTCGGTACGGATTCACAAACTCCACCGCATTTACAATTATAATGAAACCATTACCTCGCCATAGGGAAATTTGTTTCCAACTAAGATTGCATACCACGCTCCTAAGTTTACTTGCCCATTTCTTGCTTTCATCACAGAATTTTTGCAACATAACTATTAAACTACAACACTGACATTACCTTGAACATCATTTCAAACAATTTGCATTGGGCAGAAGTGTCTTATTCCAAAACTAATCTTCATTCCAAACGTGGCATTTTGAATTCAGTGAATGCAGCATTTACCTTTTGCTATCGTATTTCATAAATTGAATCCACTCAAACTTGCCTTCCTGTCTTGCTTTCTTCCATGATAGTTCAAGTTATAACAATTTCGCCAAACATACAAGATAAAAAAAATTTACCTTTCAACTTTGTATTATTCTAATCTCAAACTCTTCAAAGCCAGAATCGTACTTGCCTTATTAATTCTTGTTTTCATTCCCAAAAAAAAATCACACGAAACCATCAAAACAAATTTACCTTTCAACATCAGACCACTGGTTTCCCAAATACTGAAAGTGTCTTGATAAAGCATTTCAATCTCTAGACTCCTGCTTCCCCTTCCTCTCAATCATTGCTTTTGCCATTTCGCACAACACATAGTTAAAATTTTACATTTCACAAAGACTTGTTACCCAAATGCCGACAATACTTGTAGTTCACAACTTTATCAATACCGTACTTTACTATTCACTTGTGCTGAAGTCTTCATTCAAGGTTTGCGATCACGGATACATGCAAACTTTACCTTTTACATCAAGGACCACCAAATTCTCAAAAAATTACAGCCAAGGGTCTCGATCTCAAAACTCCAATTGTGGTTACCTGATATGTACACCTCACTTCCAAAAATGGCTCGCAAGTTTTTACAAATACCAATCAAAAATATCAAATGTACCTTTACGAACTGTCAAAACTTCCGCTCAAACAGGTCCTGAATGCTTGACATTTTGCTCAATTTTAGCACTTACTTCACCCGTCTTGCGTATGATAGCTAAAAATCTTTTCACAAATTTCTCTCAAACACATGTTGAACATTGCTAACCCATCCACATTTATCTCAAACTTTAATGTAAACACATGTTCTAACAATTTAACTACGAATCTTCCACAAAAGTTTGGACTATTACTCACAACTTGCAAAAACCGCCATTATGAAAGACGCAGAATGTTCACACATACTTCTGTCTCTGGAGCAATTCCAACTTAACCATGGGTCTAAAAAACTGAAAGTTTTGGAAAAGAAAGACAGGGGAGGGGGAAAAAACAAAAAAAAACTTTGCCCCCGAGCGGCTGACTCTCCTTGTAGTCCTAGCTTTCAAGATCAGATCAGTGCTTTGTAAGGTCTTGGCCTGGATTTTTGGAAACGCTGCTTACAAGACAAGTTGATTTTCTTCTCAAATTACATGGTTTTGGGCAGAACTTATGCCAATTGAGTCTTTCTTCGGTCTTGGACATCTGTGAAGTAACTTAGTAGAAAAAAAATTGAAACCCACCCCAACCCGATGTTCTCATTTTCTATCAATATATTTCTTGTATCCTTTACCCTTTTAAGATTAATGCAGAATTTAAATATAATTCAAAAACTTAAATGATCAGTCACTTGAATATAAGCATACACTTGTGATCTACCAAAGCACACAACACAATATCGATGTTCAAATTATCTTATCAATTTTACCTACAGCTGAGACCAACTTAATCGGAATTTCACTGCAACTTTACAAGTCTTGAATGATCCAAGAAAGACCTACAGGAAAATTGATGCAAATATAGAAACAAAAAACAAAAACAAAGAGAGAGAGAGATGTCCGTCTGTCTATCACTTCAGCGGATACTAGTTTTAAAAACAGGGCTGGTCGTATCGATTTGGGTTTCTTCATGGCTTGAGGACACTTCTTGCTGGTTTTCAGTAGTGGCAGAATTTGGGATTCTGTGAATCAATTGGAGGAAAAAAAATGTTGAAAATGCCCCCCCCCCCCCCCAACATAAACAAAACTCCCTTGGGTTTTCATCATGAGATCTTCATCCTGAATTAAATTTTGACAATACAATTTCTTCAGGATATCTTCATCTTAAATAAAATTTACCCAAGGTCCCAGATGGGATAATTTGTTAATTGGCCATTGAGTTACGCAAATCATGTAAAACAAAAACAAGGCTGCAAATGGAAAATATATGATAAAAGCATCGACCAAAAATCAAGAGCACCTCCAATACCAAATCAATTCTCATAAATGAGCCTGTAGATTTGCTAATGCAATTCATTTGACTTCCACAAGAAAAAAAAACTAGGGAACCACACGAACTTTACCTGATGATTAACGGCAAGGAACAAGGGATTTGCCCACCAGGGCAGTAGAGCAGAAATTCTCTTTAGATCTTGATTGCATGGCGGTTCACGTAACTATAACAAGCTGCGTAAAAACAAACTAGCAAAACATGTTGCACATGGACCCATTTCCTGGGTATCACAATTTCACATATATTTGGCACACATGTCCATTCACTGAGGTTTCAGACTTGAT
>JXSR01S011037.1:11254-22962 GCA_000969725.1 Ophiothrix spiculata
AAGCTTTTATGAGCATCGTGCATAATCGGATTTTTATGTTGTTGTTTTTCACTCAGTTTTGTTATAACAAATTTATAAAAACTACTTGATAGTCTCTTTTCATGTAACCTTTAAGGTGGTAAATAAATGTAACAAATGGCAGCCATTGCAGATATTACTTTCTGGCACTCACATGACGACTTACAAAATTTACAAGTTCAAGTTTAAGTTCAAGTTTCAATATCGCATTATAAAACACATTTAACAAAGCAAGAACAAACAAAAACACGCATAAGTAAAATACAAAAAAAAAAATGATATTGAGGAGGTGGCAAAAGGCCAATAAGGCCTGAAAGGGCCATTCCCAAAGTAGGGTCTAAAAGACCTATGAAGCAAATCAGATGCACAAAGAACAAGATATATGCCCAAAACTTCAAAACAAAATATCTGAGCGTATGTTGAATATATTTAACACACTCTTATACATACTTATACGTTCCAGTGCCAAGTATGGTATAAACAACACATTGTTGTCCTCCCTTTGTTTTATGTTACCAAACAGGCAATGTCAATTATCAAAACATCACACAGGATCAATGCAATGAACAGCTGAATAAAGACACACTTGGCTGAAGTATCAACAGAGTATGTTGTGATGTAGATGGTTTCTATACAACATGTCAGAAGTGTCTGTGCCCTATAATAGATCTGTAACAATTTAGATGGAGTTTATGTAAACTTTAGGAACAGGATGGTTGACTCGTTTTAGTAATAATTTTGTTTCCAAATAATAAAGCCATCGCCTGTCAAGCACCTGACTACATCTCAGGCATGCTTCAATTGCGACTGATTCCAGGCAACTCCGCTCCACATCTTCTGCCCCTCAACTCATCCAGCCAAGAACACAACATATCACCTTTGCCGATCGTGCTTTCTCATGCTATGCTCCTCGCAGATGGAATCAACTTCCACCTCAGATCAGAAATGCTGGTTCCATTTTCATATTCAAAAGACCTTTGAAATCGCATCTCTTTGAACTTGCCTATAGACAGTAGTTTTTATTTGCTATGTGCCAAGCGCCTTAGTACAATTGTATTGGTTTTAGGCGCTATATAAATTCCATTATTGTATTTTATTGTATTGTAAGTGACCCTTTTATGCCACTTGTGTTCCAGTTTAGAACAGATCTAACAGATATTGAGGATATATTCCATAAAAATAGTTCTATTACCCATTTGCTATGCTTGGCACATTGTGAGTCTACATTAACTTATATGAAATCATAACAGTGTTGCACTTTTTATAGTTACCCCACTCCCATAAATTTTGTCATTTCAAAACGAGCTGTTTAAATTATTTAATTATCAATGCTGATATAAATTTCTTAATATTATATAAGCTATAACTAGCCTTACCCCAAATTAGCCCATCCCTATCATGTTGATTTATTTATTTAAATGTTAATCACGGATGATTTGAAATCTATTTACAAGATAAACAACTGATAAAGTCAAGATTGCAGTTATCCGTAATGTCAATATGCTCATGTTGAATTAGCAATATTTTGTCTCTCTTGTTGTTGTTTTTATATTAGCCTGTATCTCACCATGACCTTGCAAAAACAAAATCAAGACGAAATGATAAAATCAAAATTGAAATTCCCCCTTTTGGGGTTAGCCATCACATATGTACCTAGGATGTGAATGAGAATATACTGATGTAAACATTACAAAGTACAATTTGTGATGGCTCACCCCGAAAGGGGGGACTTTGCAGATGTAATCAATTTTGATTTTATCATTTCATCTGTTGCAGCGTTTTGTAAGCTTTAAAATGACACCTTACTTGTTGAAATTGATAAAGGCGATCAAATTTTAAAACAGAAAGTTTGCTGGAAATGCTTATTATTTTTTTTTTGCTGCCTATTTTCAACTGTATCTTGAAAAGGGTTCTGTCGCAAAGTCCCCCTTTTCGGGGTGAGTCATCACATTTATGAAAAAAATTGCCTATTGATTAAATGGTGAATGATCTATAATTGTAGTCTGCAATAGTCTGATTATTCACTAATTGTCCACATTCAGGAACATTAGTGCAATTAATGGTTGATAATCAGTAAACTGTGATGGATCAATTATGATATTTCTGCTAATTAGGTCGGGGTGAGACAGCATAATAGACAAATAAATAACAACTGAAAAAGTACACTATGATTCAATAATAAGTACATCCAAAATTGAAGTTTAGCATTAATCTGGAACTCGTGTCTGTTCACGATAAATAGCAAAGAATACAAAATCAGTCATAACGTATTGTACAGGTTGTCAAATGGTCAAAAGTATTGTTTTTAAATTTCATTTAACACTTTTCATCAAGGATTGCAAGATTTTAAAAAAATTTAAATGTTTATTTTCTATGGAAACCAGAATCTTTTTCCATATCCTAAACAAGACCATTTGAGAGTTTTGTATTTTTCTATAGGCAAAATAAACATATATTGGACAATGTAAACAAAAATCCAGGGTAGGGTTGCATTAACACATAATGAGGCCCTGCACTCTGCAGTTTAGTTTATATTGTCCAATAAATAATTGTTTGGCCTATAGCCTAGTTTCCCTACCTGGTTATCATCTCCCAGATCGAAGCTTTCCCCACGAGCAGTTGGAACTCGTTCAAACTCATCATCCTCAAAGTTAAGATCCTCACTCTCAACAGTCGGAGCTCTTGATGGCTCTTCTTCCAAATCAAAATCTTCACTATCAACAGTTGGAATCTTAGAATATTGCACACTAGTCGCCCCATCTTTCTTCTTACTACGATCAGATCCGTACCCGAATGGCCGTCTACTAAACGGCTCACGGGTAGGATTTCTGTATAACGTCCCTGATATAGATGCAGGAATGTTTTCTTTTGAGCCGCGGACGCAGCCGCAGCACAGTTTGCATGGTTTGGCACCCATGACGTGAATTTACCTGTGAAGGTGGCTAGTTCGAATCACAGGCATTAAAAAATTATCCGTTACATTATAAATATGCAACATCATCACAATTGCTTTAGTACAAGCTAGACAGTAATAGAATGTAATGTTTATAATCGCAAGTTGTGGTTATCAATTCCTGTTTGGAATGATACAGAAGCATGCTTGGAATCTGTCAAGTACTGCTGAGCCAACATCACAAATGTCTACTAATTAGTCTATCTTCTTTATATATCTAGACTATTATAGTGACAGGACATGATGGATGATTTTACATTAAATCCGGCTGCTTCATCTATGACGACACTTTAGAGAAACATGAATTCCTCCCTTAATCCAATGGCAGCAATACATACCAGTAGAATATGTTATCTTGCATTAGAATATCAGATATATTTACAAAAACCTGGTATGTTAGAGATCATAGACAAGTAACTAATTAATATTGCTTAAACCAGTTTATCACTGCCTGTCTAGACTCACTGTATACATCAGCTTAATTAGAGCGATAGAGTACTTAATAAACTCCTTTTATGCATGTACTGATTTTATGCTATCAACTGAAGATAGCAAGTTAGATGAAATATGAATCATTTGCCTTATAAGCTTCCCATATAAGAAGTATTTGCAGTAAGCTTCCTTAACGTGCTGTTATACTGGTTGAGCGCTATCTACTGTAGATAATAATATATCTCAAGCACTGATATTAAATGGCATGCACGATTCATGTACACAAGTATGACTTGGTCGGCAATTTGAAGAGGGTGCATGTATATTGTGTACTTAAATAATATTTAGAGTAAACAAGCCAAGTTCTTGATTATATAAATATTGCACAATAGGTGATAGTCTTTCGAGATTTGGTATAGTAAACATGGTACTGTACCCAGATTTTGATGCTTAAATATGAATAGCAATTAGCTTTATATATCTTCTGAAATGACTTCAAGATGAATGAAGGTATACACAATAATAAATGTATTTTTCAACTCTACATCTGATCTAACGGAATAAAAATCCTCTGAAATGACTTCAAGATGAATGAAGGTATACACAATAATAAATGTATTTTTCAACTCTACATCTGATCTAACGGAATAAAAATCCTCGGGATAAATTTACGACTGATGTACATAATTCCACTGCTTTATGCCTACTCCATCCAATATTGGCGCTGGATAATAAATCCTATCAAATATTAGACATACTGTCAGATCCGACAATCCAGTCGATGCAATACTTATTATCAGCATGGGCACGGTATCCATGTGCGTTGCAGAGAGCAGCCATGTTTGCACATATCATCACAATTTGACAAGAATTATGTGCGTTCAAAACCCTGGGTTAGCAAGACTCAGAGTAAGAGACATACACACAGACAGAGCCACCCTCTATCAATCAGTGAGGATATGAATAATCTCATCCTCAGGGAGAAAGCATCCCTGCACACATGCCCTGACCTGACATTAGCATCAGATATGCTAATAGAAAAGGGCTTTCCCCATCTTGCACGGAGCTTTAATAAACTTGACCGCCGTGCCTGTTATGCATGCTGATAGCTTTTAGAACCGGGACATCGTTGGCAGTGTGCATTTAGTGTGAAGTTCTTTGTAGCGTGTGTAATTAATCTGTGTTATGGTGTGACAATTATAATTAGTCTGGTCTTACTAAATTGGATGTAAACAAAGAGTTTGGTGGATGCGAATAGTGGCATTGCTTAGGGGAATCCTATATTGCACTAGTGAATATTCATCACTAATATGGAGATACCAGTTGATGTCTTCAGATTTTTTGACTATTATAAAAAAATTAATTCATGCCTGTTTGACTGACTCAATAAGTGTAGGCCCCTATGCAAAAATCCAAAGATGAGGGGGGCAAAAGTAGGCCTTATAATCATATAATGTTAATTTTTCAAGAAATAATAGAATTTATTTTATGCTGAAAGCCTGTGAATTCAAATCTAGTTTTGCTTTGAAACATCTATAACCACATAAGGCCCCCACCAAAAAAAAAAGTTGTTTTCATTTTGTTTACATTTTAATACTGTTTTTAAACTTGTAAAGAGATTTTTCGGTACAGTAGACTTATTTGCATCTTTATAGAGGCCATAATTTGGTGTAGCTTTGACTTAAATTTGAAAAAAATCATAAAAAACACGGCCGTCTGCACTTGCTCAAAAAAAGTTGTGGAGGACAACCAAACAATTATTTTTTTTTGGCCTAATTCAGTAGGTATAGCATCTATTTAATCAGGTTCCATATTTTATTCCTAAATATGGATATTGAGGAATATGAAATATGGGATCTGATTAAATAGATGCTATGTTTCATATTTACTAAATATAGATATTTTTTTAAACTTTAACCCTATAAGTGAAAGAATACTTAATTTGTAAATTGTCAGGTTACACAGAAACAAAATTTGGAAATGGTTTGAAAAAAAGGTTGCTAACCCAAGGCAGCTACAGCTATGTATTCAACCCTGTTTCAATTTGTATTAGACTTATGTCATTAGATCATTAATGCAGTCGAAAAAATCCACATTTATTGTCAATATCACATATATATATATTTATGGCATAATACGGAAATGTTTGTTTGTATTTTCTACGGATACATATATAAGCCTATAGATAGTTTTAAATGCTGACAATGCACAATAGAAATCTTACAAATTTTACTTTAATGACTGTCAGTGACATCAAGCTATTCAGAAAGATTGCAGTTGGTACACGTGAAAATTCAAGGTTAATACGCAGATACACGAAAATAAACAAAACAATATTTTAGGAGTCGTAAAAATCCTGTTCCTTCAAGCGCAACAAAAGTTTTCCTAATCACCAAAACCAAAATAATTTCAATAATTCATATATTTTCAATAGTAACTTTCAAAATGATCTATGACAACTTAATTTGATCATGCCTACGATAGTGGGACTATTTGTGATCCGTCAAATCGAAAGCTACCTTAAGGGTCCCAAAATGAAAATGGATTTTTTGGTCTCATCTGAAAGATTATAAATTAAGCTTTAAAATGACACCTTACTTTTAGTTATTGGATGTTCAATTGCAAAGTTACATCCAAATTGGTAAAAGGCATCAGGCTGGTTCAGAAAACTATAGTTCTGAGAAAATCAAGTTTAAAGTTTCTGTACTGGTAAAACTTGAATGGTGAAAGGATTTTTATCTCGGTTTTTATAACATTTGTCTTATGTTTTGGATGTTGAAATTGGATTACTATGATAGAATACACTTCAAAGGTAATGTTTCTGATGAAATTAGAAATTCAACCTTGGACGTGATTTTTTACTATGCTCAGCTTCAATGGCCCGTATCTTGTAATTTACTATGCCTACCTTAAGCAACCTTTAGATATGATGGGTCACATTTTTCACAAATCGGCTTTCTCATTTGATCTAGGCACAGTGATCAATCAATGACAAAAATTCAATAAGGCAGACGCTCACAGGACAATATTCCACAATAAACACTTGACTTAGCAAAATAATTATTAGATATGTATTTTGAGATAATTGGAAATGGGATTCTCAGTTTGTTTATCATTTATTTATTTTACAATTAGTTACTTAATTATTTTAATTATTACTTTACTATTTACATTTTATTGTACCAAGGAAGAAAACTGCATAAATTATGTGATATCAAGTTCATGTGATACCAGACTCAATTTACGCTATTTTGATAAACTTTTCAGTTCACAATTACCTGCACCCCTCCCCCTGAACAAATCCTAGTGAAGTTAGATATGAGGACATGATGGTATCCCAAAACATATCCCAGGGTGACTTTGGGACTGAAGCCCTTGCACTTTGTTAAAATCATGTAGAATCGGTTCCTTTTGGTGATTTCAGGCATTAAGTCCTGGCAAACAGCTGTAAAGCACCCCCTTCCCTTCAGATGCCAATTGCAAGAAATAATCTATGATACACAAGACACAGATGTGACACCTATTTCATACTTTCACTGATAAGGCCAAAAAAATAAATTGTTTGGTTGTCCTCCACACCCTTTTTTGAGTAAAGGCTGGCAGGCAATTTTTTTTTTCAAATGTAAGTCAATTTCAAATCTACACCAATATAGATGCAAATAAGTCTACTGTACCGAAAAATCTCTACAAGTTTAAAAACAGTATTAAAATGTAAATAAAATGAAAACAACAACTTGAAAAAATATTTTCAAAAAATCAAAATTCCCAAAGAAAAAAATTCTTTTTTTTTGGAAATCTGAAAATTAGGCGTGGTATACTTTTGTACAGTAAACACTTTTTTTCCAGTTTTGAAAAATAGGGGTGGCGGTGGAGGACAATCAAAAAACTTTTTTTTTGGCCTAATGGTTTGTCGTTACTGCACACAATTACAAAAAAGAAGTGGTAAAGGCAATTCATTAATTCTGACAGAAAATGATAGGCATTTGATCTGATGGTATGTTATTACTTTCATTGTATCAACAGAATTTGTCAATGTCAGGGAAATGACATCGGAACAATGATTTTTCAACAAAGTGAGAGAGTTCTTTATGATAATGGTGATGTTTTAATGGATAATTTCTTCTCAAAAATGTGATAGTTTGTTAACATGCATAGAAATCAAATTCTGACATGTATTCATTAGAAAGGTTTAAAAATTAGAATTTTTCTCATTTTGAACTTTTTTCACAATAACATTTCCAAAGTTTGGACTTGACCCTTCAAAGTGTGTTTTGCAAAATTAAGTCAGGCATCCATTGGTGAAAAATGCATATGTTTATTTTGTAATCACAAATATCAATAAAAATCATCAAATAAAGAATCATTTCTTGAACTATACCCAAATGAGTTTTTCATGGAAGAGGTAAAGCAAATGGAACTCAACCTATTCAAAGACCTTATGAGTTAAATATAATTCAAACTAAATTGGCATAAAATTGATGATCGTCTAAAATGTTCATATACGTTTGCTTCTCGACAGCATCAAATACTTCACGGTAGTATTTTGATCACATTTTGAACTTAACTAGACAAATGAACCCAATAATTATACCCAATTATTATGATCATTATGCCAACCAGATTCTTCACTTGGTTGATAATTAAGACTTGTTATTGCGATTCTGCATGGGAAAAGCATACATAATTTTAACTATGTACTTAAAAATAGTTTTTATCAATTTTTTCCTCTAGTTCCTCTATTTACTTTAGGCAAATCATAATTTATTGGACAATATAAACAGAAATCCAGAGTGTAGGGCCCCATTAACTGCCAATGCAACCCCCACCCTGCTTTTTGTTTATATTGTCCAATCAATCTTTATTTGACCTATAGACTTGTGCAGGGCCAGGTCCAGGACCTGTAAAAGGGAAAAAAGAAGTACAATATGAAAAGTTTGGTTGATTTCAACAATTACCCAATAAAAAAATCCCTCAACATTTTTTATTTAAAACTTTCCTAATGTTCTATTTCCTATTTTTTAAGTATCAATTGCATAAGCTTCCTCTAATATTTGGGTCTTTTTGCTCTACAAAAAATAGGAAGTTTATACCCATAGATGCCCCTTTATTGGCAGATACATTTACTGCAACAAGTCCCTCCAAAATGGCTGAAAA
The DNA here is from genome assembly GCA_000969725.1 of Ophiothrix spiculata. Lineage (NCBI taxonomy): Eukaryota > Metazoa > Echinodermata > Ophiuroidea > Amphilepidida > Ophiotrichidae > Ophiothrix > Ophiothrix spiculata. The sequence continues at coordinate 19,812 of JXSR01S011037.1, forward strand.
TGATCATTTTTCCATTAAAAAACTGATATTTTTTAGGTAAAAAATGGAGGCAATTCCCATCATGGTAAATTTTTAAAGTAAGAATTTTATGATATACAGTATACTTTAAAGAAGTGCATACCAAGCAACGATATGAACTTTTTTTCATAATAAATTCACAGTGATCAAAGAAATATTCCTCTTAAAGGTGCTTTAACCTTTTCCTGTCTGGGAGTCTGGGGTCACCCTAAACTACTGCCAGCTCAAGCGTAGGAGGTCCCCCAGAACCTCTAACTAACACTGAAGTATAACTATTTTCACTATCTCTTACCTTCCAAAACACTATCACAGGCAATGTATACAGTTCATAAAGGCCTATTGTGCTGATGTTTCATTGAATTATGTAGAATATTTCTAAAGATAAATTTAATTTACTTTAGAAGTCAGTTTACAGGTAAAATGCCTTCAGCCTGGGGTGGAAAAAGTGGTCAGACTGGAAAGGGTTAACACCTAGATTTATCCAAGACACTCTTTACACAATCATGACCTCATTTGCTGCTAATATGACTCATGCTGCAACGTGATGAAGACATGCATATGAGGGGGTGGTTTACTCGTTCACAAAGACAATGAACAAAGCCCTCTATAGCAGAAAGGAAACACCCATGCAATAGATGGCTATTGCATGATCAAAATGACAGCAATACTCATGCAATGGCATTTTGTTGCAAGAATTGCTAGTTTTCATTGCAAGAGTATCAGATGGATGAGTCCTTAAAACAGCATAAAATGAAGAAATGTGTCTCTCTAAAAGCGTTTTCAATTATATTTTGTCAAAATAATTGTTTCGTCAACGAAAAATGGATAAAAAGCGTAAATGCTTTCCTATACAAATGTGGAATTAATTTCAGGATCCCGAAATTAATTCAACAAATGGCCATAACATAAAAAGCAAGTATATTTAAGCCAAATCATTTGGAGGGTATCATTATCTACCCGAAATAAACCCAAAAGACAAAAAAAAAATCAAAATGATGGGTGACAGGGGCGCTTCATTTTGAACACTTAATAGTATTGCTTTAAATGGATTGGCCTTGGTTACATTTACCTGCTAACAAACCCAGAGAAGCAGGAATTTTTAGCAAGTGTGGAACCAAAAATGTTTCAACGTTTTGTACTTCAACACATTGATATTTTGGATCTACCACCAATGGAAAACCATATTTTGGCCAACCACATAGCAAAAAAGCGACTCTTAAGATTTTGGTACACATAATTATTTATCTCAGAAATTGTTGGACACATGGGTGTTCATGAAGTTACCACTAGCTCTCGCACAGAGCTCAGTTATTTGTTAGCACCAAACCAGTAAGAATTGGTCAGTCTGTTTTGCAGCGCCACAACCTCGCTGCTTGGTCACTTAGATCAGAGAGGAGGTTGGTCAGTGGTGGGGTTGGTAGAGGGATCTGGGCAACATCTATTCTAAGTCACCACTCCTAATCCACCTTAGCAACAAATGGTGTACAATTGTCATGAGAAAACAAATGTGTATAATTCAGTGACAATTGGTCCTTACTTTGTGAGAAAAGAAATTGAAAATTAAATCAGTCACATTAGCTGGACTGATTAATATACTTTTACTTTATTCATGTCATAATAAGTAACAGGTCATCAAATTTCAAATAATTAAACTACAGACCACAAGAATGACACTACCTCTATCTGTTTAATATATCTGACATATTTCCCATGTTAAACTGCCCGCAAGGACCAAGACAAGTTCATGAAAATATTTAAAGAAATAAGCATCCATTCATCACACACTGACAGTTTTATTGCGCCTCCGAATCAAGTATTGTTCATATCTATCATTTAGGTTTTGAGATATGGCACGACATTCCTTAGTCAAAAGATTCGCTCACCTGTATCAATAATCTATCAACAGGATTTCATTTAAAGAAGTGGGTATATTTTGAACAAAAATATGTTTGTAACAACGCTTGTACACCTTTCTAGGTAAAATCAACAGTTTTATGTGTTGCCAACTTCTTACTCAACAATTGTGGCTAAATGTCTAAACAACAGTTGAACCAGATTTTCAGTTGCCCCAGTTTCGTAACAGTACTTCACATATGAATATCTACATTGGACAGAGTGGGAGTGCTCAAATGTTACAGACAGAATATTGCAATAATTTGTTATCTGTTTTTAAGAGGTACTGAAGGATGGTATTGCCATCTTATCAACCTTTATATCAACAACAAGGGAATACAAAGGAGGTACATAAAACCCATTTAATTTGTCAATGAATATGTAAAGTAATATTTTCATGTTCTTGATTTGTATTTTAATGTGTTGAAGTGCAAGAAATTCCAATAAATATTATCTTATCTTATCTTATCTTATCAGGATGAGAATCGAACTGTAAGGCTCGATTTGACGCAGGGATAAACATAAATGCAAACAAAAATATATAAAAAATGAATGTAGAAGAGAGCATTCAAACCAGGTCCTCAGCAAATAGAGGAAACAACAACAGGCAGTTATGGGTGGGCTAGGAGTTGGTTTTCCAACCCCATGATGGCTCGTACCTTGCTTTCCAAATTGTATAGGTACTTAAAAATGCCACCTTGCTGAGTTCCTTCTTAAACGCCTTCAATTTTTTAGCTGCAACCAAAGAGAAAATTGCATTAATGTTTCTGCCATTTTCTGTGGTAATGAGTCCACGAGAAACAATCTCAATACAGATAAGATCACAGCTGAAACCATTCTCCAAAATGTCATATACTTGTGCCCCGGGGGGGGGTACTTAGTACAAAAGTGGTTATGGGGACGCGCCACAAATTCGGGTAGCAAAATCAGGCTCTCTGGTATTTCAATCGGTCCTTTTTCTTCCCAAAATGTGGTATTTTGATGGGTCACTTTTCAAAATTTTCCAAAAATTTGCGCCAAATGGCGCAAATTTGGACATTTCTTCCCAAAATGTGGTATTTTGATGGGTCACTTGTGACATTTCTTCACAAAACTTTAGCCAAAAGAGCGCAAATTTGGGCGAAAAAATGCAATTTTTGATCAAACTTGACTAAAAATTTGGTATATGGATGGGTCCCTTTTCCTTGAAAATTGGTATTTGGATGGGTGGCTTTTCAAATTTCCCTGCGGCACGTCCCTA
>JXSR01S011037.1:28486-49908 GCA_000969725.1 Ophiothrix spiculata
GGGTGAGGGCAAAATACAGGCCTTCCTGGCCTCCCGGCCCTTTTCCTCCATAATTTTGTTGTATTTTGTTTAGCCGTGTTTAATATTGTAGTGTTTACTTCGGCTTTTTATATTGTTTGTGTAATATGGAAAATAAAATGAACAATGAACAATGAACAATGTCCTCTATATGGAACCATGAAGAATTTAGGGGTGCTTAAAAATTGAAGATCCTAAAAAGGTTCATTACAGAACCTAAAAAGGTGCTAAGCGGCTATTTTAGAACTCATTTAGGTTCCTTAAAGACCCATATAGGGTTCCATATAGAGGACAAGTTTAGAACCACTTTAGCATCAGAGTGTATAATATCTACATTGGACAGAGTGGGAGTGCTCAAATGTTACAGACGGAATATTGCAATAATTTGTTATCTGTTTTTAAGAGGTACTGAAGGATGGTATTGCCATCTTATCAACCCTTAATCAACAACAAGGGAATACAAAGGAGGTACATAAAACCCAGGATGAGAATCGAACTGTAAGGCTCGATTTGACGCAGGGATAAACATAAATGCAAACAAAAATATATACAAAAATGAATGTAGAAGAGAGCATTCAAACCAGGTCCTCAGCAAATAGAGGAAACAACAACAGGCAGTGATGGGTGGGCTAGGAGTTGGTTTTCCAACCCCATGATGGCTCGTGCCTCGCTTTCCAAATTGTATAAGTACTTAAAAATGCCACCTTGTTGAGTTCCTTCTTAAACGCCTTCGATTTTTTAGCTGCAACCAAAGAGAAAATTGCATTAATGTTTCTGACATTTTCTGGGGTAATGAGTCCACGTGAAATAATCTCAATACAGATAAGATCACAGCTGAAACCATTCTCCAAAATGTCAGATACTTGTGCTGACCAACAGAAGAATATGATGACAAGACTTGAGTAATTTGGCTCAGAAATTCACAATTTTATATGACATATTAAGGCATGTAGACTATCTTTTGGGGTTGTGACAGCACCTTTGACATCATTGCAAACATACATGCCGTAATATTGTAATACCTTCCAAAGACCATCATAAAACAGCACATTTGTCAAATCTTGAAATTGATGAGCATTTTCAAATTAAAGTCGGCCACCCATCCAGATGAAAACTCAACCTAAACCTAGTTCAGGTGTAAGGTTCAAATTTCAATATGCCCTACTTATATAACAATGTCCCACTTCATGAAACCTTATCAGTAGACCCAGGAGTTTACATAGTGAAGGATCTGGAATTTAATATTACATAAAGTCGTATCGCAAACTTTCACCTTATCATCTATATTAATGTGAGGACAGTGTTAATAGAGACGGGTCACTACTCCAAAATATACCAATAGTTACTCAAAGTCAAACCAACCTTGCATCTTAACCTATAGCATGGAGAAGGCAACTAAATTTACAACCTTTGACTGCCCCCGGACTGGCCATAGATCCTGTACAAAAGTTCTGTACAATAAGTAACTAATAATAATTATTGCTATATGTAATAAGTTCGAAAACATCTATTGCATTGGATTATTTATAGATTAATAAAATGAAATGAGACAAAATCAATGCACGCCCAGTCAATTTTGATGCGTTCAATTCATGAGGCCCATAGGGGCCAAGAGCATTGGACAGCAATCACAATTATCGCAAGTGCATTGATTTTTGTCTCATTTTACGAGCAAAATGGAATGCACGACAAAAAAATAATAATACTGTATCTTTTGTGAAAAGAAATAAGGCCTATATATGACCATCAATGTCCAAAACTTTTCTATTCTAAACTAAATAAATCATTACCTGATAAAAACAATGAAACATTCATACGCACTAAAAGCCTGCCACGCAAACTGGAACGCAACAAGCGCAGTGCATTGTGAATTTTCCACTGCACTCGGCGTACTTTGTATTTTTGCGTTCTGATTGGCTAGGTGACATGCACAGTGTATGAATTAAACTTAAAAATAAATTAACACTTTCCTTTTACAAATAGGATTAAGAATTCTCTATGCCAGCCTTGTTAGGTCACTTGTATATTTCATTTCCATTTTGATTTCAAAATGGCTGTTGAACTTCATAAAAAATGTCAAAAAGTGGTAAGCACAAATTATGCTAATACGATAAGCTGACTATCCATTGAATTCAATACAATGGTGGGCAATGGTTGATTTGTTTTATAATGAAATATTTTATTGAAATTTTAACGCTTTAGATGTCAAATGCAACGGACAACTTCTTCCTTTTTATACAAATATTTGACATTTTTCATGGTATTTCGTATGTCATAAAATGAATCAGAGCAGTAATTCATAAAGGAAATGTTGGATTCATTAGCTCTATTATGAATATAATTTTAATACACACAGTGACTTTTACCTAATAACAGGGCATTTCTTGAAAAAAAATATCACTTCTAAGGGCATGTATGCAGAATCAAATTAAATTCTACTCGTTTAGTAGACTTATGAACTAGGGAATAGGACTAAACTGAAGATGTGAAGTCCTACTACGTTTTTATTTAATTGGCAAACCTGTGACAACTATCTCCTTATCTATACACCAGTAACTTACGGACACCAGCATTAACTGCCTCAGCATAGGACGAGTACTAAGGGCCTAAGAATATGCATGCATGTTGTTAGATTAAGGGGTCATCTACATTAGCCCATGCCCAGATCAATGTTTATCTCTGTAAGCTGCTTTGCATACAGACGGCTGCTACATAGGCTTCAGATCCAGATATGTTGTACAGCACTCTGTAAAAGTGCATGAGTAGCTTCCATCAAACTGGTCTACAGAGATCCACATCTCAGATCTGGATCGATCTTGCAGATGCACATCTGTGCTCCATGTAGATAGCCCCAAAATGATTATGCATGCGTACTGTCCACTTTTAAAGATAATTTTGCATACTCGTTGTTAGACATGATATGAAGTTTTGATAAAACATGGAAAAAATGTGGTCAATGCATCAAATTTGATGCACAATTCAGCCTAAATAGTAAGCATTCACAAGTGATAAGCATGTCACTGCAAAACAAAACCCACTTTTTTTAATTTTTCAACTAACAAAATACACAGCAAAAACTACATCCTACCCTTGATAGTAAGAAGAGGTTGTATATACTTACATCATCAATATCAATAAATAAATCAGTGTTATAAGCACACGCCATGATCTCAATGAACTTGATAATCACAATCAGTCATGATACATGAAACACAATGCAATGGACAGTAACAACATCTTGACACTGAACATCCTTGAAAATTTGCCCCACAGATAAATTCATACCAAAGAACAGGTCTTAAATTCACATCTAAAAGGTCATAAACCATCAAATTAATGTCAATTTATCTACTATTTCTATTATCTTTCTCATTGATTGGTAAAGCTTAATCTAGCAAAATAAGGATTTGACAAAAATTAAAATACAAGCAAAGATTTGTTGCTTATATTGTGAGTTCACATCATTAAGTTAGCGAGACCAACTACTGTTTGAGTCCGACCAACACAAGTCATCTAACTCCATCTATGCATTATCCAATACAGCAGAAATGTCATTACCAATCGCTGTGAAGATGATCATCACTGATGTACGGAGGATGTACATGGTATGTATGGTATGGGATAGGAAAGGAAAGTAGGGATTTGCAGTTCATAAAGTTCACTGGGGATGTTTCAAGAGGTTTATGTAATTTGTCAGTGAGGATCAGTATCATAATTTTTGTAAAGGAGAATGATAAGCATGTTTAAACCATTAGTATTTAGTATATAAGCTGAGATCCATGGCAGAGAAAATGAAATAAACTAATATTAAGTCGAGGTTCAGAGCAACATGGATAAGAAGTAGATATGACAAATCATCTGTACTCTGATGTCAGTCCTTTCCAGGTTGGACTAGGGTGTGTCGCTGGAACCTCAAAACCCCTACCCATCTTTAAGGGTGATTTTGGCCAAAAAGGATACCCATTAAAAGGATTTTCTTCCATAAGAACAGCACATCCCTGTTCTGTCATATATGCAAGTACCCCCACGGATGAGAAGGGGTACTTACATATATGACAGTACCCCCACGGATGAGAAGGGGGTACTTCCCCTGGAGTACCCTACCCATCCCAATTCATAGGTCAAGTTGGACAGAGGTTTTAATGGTATCTAACATTAAAATGACCCAAAGTTTCATAAAGACCAAGAACTGGATTTCAATTTAGTTTATACACCTAATCACATGTTTGTATCAAAATCAAATAACAAAAACTGAAGGACGTTATTTTAAAACATTTGAAGGGTTCAATAAAACCTTTACCAAGATCCGTTTCTTGTTAATTGCTGTTTGGTGAGTTTGTTATATTTTTGTTTGTGCATATATTAGGCCTTCAAAGTTATTTATATATCAATTTTTTTTTTCTAGACATTAGGCTTATGTTGTTATAAATCCTCCCCACATTGAGTTGGCTTACTTTGTTTTTCTCTAATTATTATACTATCATTAACCATTTAATGATATTATTAACATAGATTGGCTTCACACTGTCACCAATGTAGAAGTCATTATAACAAGACAAAATCATATGTTTTGGGAGGTTTTTTTGGAGTCGGTGAAGGTAAAATGGTAGTTATATTTTACGCGCCATGGTCAGGTTTTCAAGAACACAAAGCACATAGGATTAAAGCCTCTTTAATGTAATTTTCCAATTGCACATATGTTAAAAGATGATTCTATAGTCTCAAGATCATCAAAAAGGATAGTGTAAACTATTTCCTGACGAACAGTCGATATTTGTTTTATATACCAAGATTATTTTGGGCTGGGCAAAGATATATACAGAAAGTAGTAAATCATTTGACAAGATAAATAGATAAACAGATTACTTCTTAATTATTATTATATATCAACATAAATTGTGTTCCTTCATCAACAAATCTGCTATTATATAATCTTACAAAATTAATGTTGTGTGATTTAACAGATATTATGTAATGTATATCAAACTTTGGATTAATTCTAGGAATTAAAATGCTTAATCTTTTATGTAGGTGGAGGAATGTTTAATATGTTTTCTTTTCAAAAATAATCTAATTTAGCTATGACAAATCGATCAAAATCAAAAAGTTATCAAATGTAGCATGTCAAATTGATCAAATATACAGCTGGCACAAAAAAGAAACATGCTGTCTTCAGATCGGCAGTGTGTCTAAATCTGATGATTTTGAACATTTCCAAAATATACATTTTAAATACTGCATCTTTGCTCTTTCATAAAACACATCACTTGCGAAAATGCCTATGATAGATCACCAAAAAAATGCAGGAGTTGCAAAATAAATTATGCCCTTTACGATGATTTCCACCATCCCATACAATTTACACGGCGGTCAAATCAAAATGGTCGCGAGCACCAATTCCCCATTTTAATTTCTTTGTGCGAAACAGAACAGGTCTTGTTTTCAAGTGCCGGCAAGAGTTTTGTAATTGAAAGGAACATCACATCAACTGCCGCTAAAGAGCTTCAAGTATTATTTTGTCCAGTTCAACTCAAACCTCAAATTTAAATTAAGCCTTGGTTTATAGTTTTCCTTCTTATAGAATATTCTATACCAGTTTTGTGCACAAAACATATTCAATCACATTCTATGTATACCGATGTAAAAACTACTATTTCATGATAAAACATTTTCTATAGGAAAGTATTCTATACGATATAAATTTTTCGTCATCAAATCTCCGTTGTAACAAAAAGTACACCAGTTTAGATAATTTTAACACAGATAAGTATAGCATCAAATATTCTATACAGTAGTAGACTCTGAACGGCCTTTTAGACCTACAGATGTATCTAGCTTTGGTAACTTGACAATAATTTTTTGGAAAATTGATACACAATATCAGAGATTAATTGGACACTATTATTATATGAGCAACTTGCATCACTGATCCCAAAGTATTCATTTTATGCCTTAACTTTCATTATGATTTTGACTTTGTACTTGAAGTTATCCTTCATATCGCCACTTTGGTCTGGGAGGTCGGCACTTTGAACAATTCAAAGTTCAGTCAGCAAAGTGATTCCTTTGAAACTGAACAAAAAAGTCCAAATTTAAGTTGATACCGGCATGGCGATAAAGATCAATAAATTTATGATGATTTGTTGACCAATGAGTCAGGTTATTTTAATGAAGTGTTTTCATTTTATCACGCAAATTCTAGAATTTGTGGGTTCATTGGCCATTATTTCTTGCAAATATAAATATTTCTGAAGTTGAAATACTATTTCTTCTATTAGTACATTTTGGTATTTATACTAATAATGCAATATTTAAATTAAAATCTTAAAGCCACTGGATCTCGCCATCTCCCATCCAGAAAATAACGAAGAAGAAGATGACGACGACAACGACAATGAAGATTGATAAATGATGAAGATGAAGATGAAAATGGAGGTGGTGGGGGTGAGGCGGCGACAACAACAACGTCCAATTCAATCCAATTAATTTAGTTCAAAAAGATGTTAACACTATTACAAAAGTAAGGCCAAAAAAATTAATTGTTTGGTTGTCCTCCACAACTTTTTTTGAGCAAGTGCGGGCGGGCGGATTTTTTTAAATATATTTTTTTCAAATGTACGTTAAAGCTACACCAAATTACGGCCTAAGATGCAAATAAGTCTACTGTACCAAAAATTCTCTTTATACAAGTTTAAAAATGTAAACAAAATGAAAACAACAACATAAAAAATATTTTCAAAGGATCAAAATTCTCAAATAAAAAAAATTGTAAATCTGAAAATGAGGTGTGGCATACTTTTGTACAGTAAAAACTTTTGTCCAGTTTCGTAAAATAAGGGTGGGCGGTGGAGGTCAACCAAACAACTTTTTTTTGGCCTAATCGTTGCCTTTTGAAAGCAAGCTCAGCTGTGCTGCACTGCACGCACCAAGATTCCAGATTTTAAATCCCATTTTTAAATCAAAAAAATCCACAAGATTCAGTATTCATCGCATTCTTTACCAATTTGATTTTGCATACGTGACACTTGCCAAGAAAAATATATTTTCTATTCAAACCTAGTTAAACACAAATTTTGACAAATCTTGTGTTTTTGACATTAAGATTATGACAACAATAGACAGGCTTAGCAAACAAAGATGTATTGTTGGAAATCCTTTATTTTCATTTTTCTGTTCCAGAATGAACTTCAATGAAAATAAATCTGGGTTCAGACATTAGTTCAGAGGTGGAACACTTCGTATGTACTCATTTGAGATTCATTCAAACTTATATTATTATTCCTGAGTAAATTTTCAGGCACGTATATTGAAAGGTTGACACAAGCATTACGCACGTTGATCAATAATGCGCAACTGTGCCGTTACAGCACCTTACATTTTTTGGCTTTGTTGGTAGTATCTTCTGGGACAAACACTGATGAATTATTATTCCTGGTTGAAATTCACCTCCTTATGACACCTAAATTTGAGAGATTATTTTTAAATGAACCAGGGTTGGATAAGAAATAATGCTCCCCCTCCCCGCATTAGCCCCATAGGATCCCCTTCCCAAGCCGCCTCTTCCTCTCCCGAGATGCCCATTTAAAAATGACTTTGGTTCTAAAGACCCCAATTTAAAATAAAAGTGGTCACAAATGAGTTTTGCATAGTATTCAACCTAATTGTTGGCAATTTTCAGCTATAATAGGCCTAGTCATTATTCTTTATGGAAAAAAGCAGTTCATAAGAACACAAGTTGGAAATCAGTTCCCTAGACCCTGCTTTTGACCAAAAATCAGTTTAATATAAGACCTTAAGTTCAAAAACTTGGACAGCACATACCTATCAAAAAAGTTTGAGTATCACTTTCTGGGATAATGATTATCTATTGCTAATTTGCTAAACCAAAAAAGTTAGAGTCAGACATGGGGGAGAAATTCCCTGTCTACAGTGATTTGCGATACGTAAACATTCAATCGGAAAACGAGCAACTATACAAAAGCACTATTTGCCTTGCTATGATGTTCTGTAATGTAGGCACTTTTCACTTGACAGTCTCTTCAGGACTGTTTTCAACATCTTCTTATTTACTCTGAAGAATAACAAATGACCTCTTCAAGAAGCAATAAGGTAGAAATATATATATTGGATAATCATCGTTATGTTGTTTATCAAATACTGATCAACCCAAGGTTTCATTACTTAGCCCTCTCTTTATCAAATACTTGAGAATTTTAAATACTCATTGAGAAATGTCCAATTCCCACATCAATTTCACATCAACTGTGCATTTTGAATAAATTTTGCCACAATTTATTCCTATTTTATCAGTTTTATTTCCTTGTTTTACTGGTTTTGCCTTCTATCAGAAGTTTTCAAAACTGGTCATGACAGAAAAAAGTCATTAATTAAGCATATAGACAAGGTAAATAAATCAAATTTAAGCATTTTTTGGTACATTAACACAGGATAAATAGGATGTGAAATGTTTACAAACATGTCAACAAAAACTGATAAAGAAATCAATTTGGTGGGCAATTTGTCAACATTCTGATTCAAGAAACACTAACTTTGATAACAAAACAAGGCACAATTTTTGAGAAGATATATAAAATGACAAATTCTGAAGTACATTTATCATAAAAGTAACAAAGTATATTGTTTAGTAGCATTCAAGATTCCTACACAATTCAGTCCTTGTATCATTCCACCAACCCGTGGGATGGGGGGGTCACTTATGTTCAAAGGTGGATGTGATGCCTGAACAAAGGGGCTATCTATACGAGAGTGCAAATCCAGATGAATGCGCATCTCCGTAAGCCACTCTGCAGTAGACTCTGCGTGCATGCGTATGTGTGGTCTACGGAGATGCAGATTTCAGGTCTGGATCTCGTAGATACGCATGCATCTGGACCTGCGCTCTGCATAGATTGCCCCCAAAACACATAAAAGGTTTCTTTTTCCAAACTGGCAAATACTAGTTAAAGGTATCTTTTAGTCGAAAAAAACTATACCTGTTTAGGGGGCATTGGGTGCATCCATCATCGAATTCAGAATGCCCACCTCCCCCGGGCATACGCGCGACCCATCTATATCTTGCTCCAGTGGGCCAATATAGTTACGATGCACCATTATATGCCATTATTCCTATCAACAATAGAATCAGGGTTGCACGCTGAATGAATATGTCAAATTTTATCAACCATTTCTGAAAAAAAAATTGAACTTTACAATTTCAAGAGATTTAGGGTCCGTAGTTGTGTGCATAAAGTTTGGCCTACGCAAGCAGTGGGATGGAAGTGACAAGATTGACTTGACTGTCATTGTCAAATAGTATGAACATTGGGAATGGAATTTCTGTTTCTTTTAAGATAAATTACAAAGCATGAAATCAGAAAGTTACCTGAAATGAAGTACTTTTTACTACAGTACAAAAAAATCCCAATGCAACGCACTCACAAAATCACAGAGAGATCTCTTTTTAAATATTACATTTTGATGCATAGGATATGTATAGACCTAATCAGTGGCGTGCCCAAAGGGGGTGGGGTGGGGGCACGTGCCTCCCCCAGTTTGGTGATTTAGTCGGAAACAGAGCACTAGCTCTGTAGCCAGGCGCACCTATGATATGCGTACATATCCAACTATCACACCCCACAACCATTGCATATCTGGGTCACTAAAAGGATTTGATCACTGGATTTTATTTGTTCACTGTAATTACTAATAGGGGAGGTTGATCAGTGGTGGGGTTGGTCGAGGGATCTGTGAAAGATCTAGCTTATAGCATGAAAACTGAAGGACCATTGATTTCTTAAACAATTTCATAAGACAGATTATTTGAAAAGGGATCAGTTTTTCCTCAAAATAAAACAAAAAAACACGAACGTTCAAGTCATGCCGACTAAATTTAAGTCTGATTTAGTCCATATAAACAAAGACCATGAAGCTGAAATAATATAGGTAATATTTCACTCGAGTTTTCCGCCAAGAGAGCATCAGATTCTCAAACAATCATGTTCATACTCCTTAACAAGAAGGAAATCTCACCTTTAGTTTACAATGTTGATATTGAATTGCATGTCTCACACATTGAAATAGGTTTCCATTTCGGATATCTGCAGTTTTACATTTCAAATACATAATGACTATTTGGGAATAAAATCACTGCCTCAACTCTCATCCAACTCCAAAGCTCACTTTTACCAAATCTGTGCAAAACCCACCCCAAAAGGCAGGCACATATACCTATGATTCCCAACTTTTTGCACCTGGTGGGAAAGAAAATATGAGACCCAAGCGACAGTATTTTTCCGTACTGGCCCGGTTCTTGCCGTATACAATTTTTTTGTCTCTAGTATGAGTCAAAATTTATGAAGAAATGAAAATGTTCCGATATATTATGTGCAATTTTGCAAATGCTCTTGGTTAAAAAAAAAAAAAAAACCTGCTCCTGCTTCCCTGGGAATTTTGAGGACCAGGAATCGGGGTTTTTTCCCCTGACTTCTGGCTCCACTTAAGAAAAAGCTTGTTTATGATCCATTCATCATTTAATTGATGCAGATCTGCAGATTTAAAATGACTTAAAATGATTTCAAATCTTAAATCCAATGATTTATTTTTTTTGAAAAGTCGCCAGTTTTCTATTGGTGAAAGTAGAATGAGCTTGATGAAAGCGGCAATGAAAGTGCAATGGTTTCTACCTTTCAAAAGCATCTAATGCTATTTATGTATAAACATTTCTGTAACAAAGTAGCTCTTAAATTTTCTCTCTGTAGTTCTAAAGGGATTTGTGATTCCACCATAAAGCATTTATGTTAAAAACCGAAAGAATTGATTATATCATGAAAATCCCTCTTATTGCCACATCACAAAGTACTCACTGACATTGACATTAAATCATGTACTCAATGGACCATTGTGAACATGAATTCATCATGGTATACAGCTAGGATTAGTGTGTAAGAAACACACGGGAAAGAAAGGAAATAAACTTGGCAAAAGAACAAGATTATTTGTAAGAATTGCTGAAAACCGGGCTGAAAACTACATTTTCATAAGTTGCAAGAACCTTTCCAGAAATACTGACAGCCATTATTACACACAGGCCTACATCTATCTAAGATGTCTGTTCCATCAAACTAAGATGTTGTGACATCCTCCTCTTCAAGGACAAATTTATCTTCTTTAGCTTCTGTCAAGATGGTTTCAGAGTGGGTGTCGAAGCAGACGACCAAGCATTTGCAATTTTGAGTTTTTGTAATGTAGCACGACACATTTGCATATTCTGTCACAAAAAAGTTTATTCCAACTCAAAACAATGTGTCGTTGCGACCATCATGACACTGGGTAATCAATATAGGCTTGTTGTACTTGCCACAAATTTTTCCAGGTGTGACAAGGTCGTGTTTGCGCACTTGAAAGTTTTGACATCATGCTGGTCATGCAACCAACTCAACAGACACTCAGAAGCCAGTTTTATTTCTATGTCACATATAGAAAAGTAGTCAGTTGAGCTGGTATGCCACAGCAAATAAAACCCACAGAAAAGTTCCAATGAACCACCCATACAAGTGTACAGCAATACATCTTGAGGTTAACGCTCGTGTGGATTTTGTATGTAGTGCGTCCGCCTGACTTTCTGCTGCTGCATGATTTATTTAGTCCTGAAATTCGCTGGAAATTGTCCTATTCTTCGATTCCATTTATTTTTCATGTTTAACACGAAAGAAGTAGCACAAAATATGTCCCTGATGCACTGTTACTGAGTCTGTTTTGTCAGTTTTGACAGTCAAAATTGACATGATCATGACGCATCCCGCCTCACTTAAAAAAAGCGCCTTCATGCCTCACTTATTCTCCTCTGTAAATGCAAATCTACTTGCTAAATTATTGTGGTATTCCTACTTTTCCCATCCTATAAATTACATGGTTAGGTCATAGGTTATTTAATTGTTGCAAATGTTAAACATAACAATAAACATCAGAAAAACAAGGCCTAAAATGTTGTTTGAACAATGTGATGCAATTTAAAAATGTAACCTTCATACAAATGACATCATGACATTTTTACATACATTTTCAGTAATAATAAAATCAGATGCTACACGAAATATTATATTAAAACAAATTGGTAGGTTAAAAAAACAAGAAAATATGATAAAATTTTTCACCCCGCCTTTTTGCAACAAACCATTTCTAGTTTTCAGCAAGATTATTCAACTTGCAAAAATTTCAGATTTGTGCCAAAAATATCATTTAAATTATTGATCATTGAAGCTCTATTCATCACATCAAAGTTGTATGAAATATCCTTATCATTCATCCAACATACAACATACTGACATTGCATTACATCAGTCAACATCATCTTCCAAACGAGTTGGCAACACCCACACACTATCCTTATCTTCATAGAACTTTCAACCAATCACAATAAATTGGGTGGGACAAATCTATTTTGTGTAGGAGGGGTGAATCAACACTTCACTACCAATATAATGTTAAAAATATATGGATGTGGCTTAGTCATTTTATGAGGATGATGCGCTAATAGGACAAATCTTTGGAGTCGGAATAGGACTTTATTTAATTTATAGCAGAAGGTGATCCAAAATAATTTCTGTGTGCATGAAAATCAATGCAACTTGGATTTTTTCTCTAAAAATCTGTATATAAACTTGGTTTGCACACTGACCATAGCCTGTACATTTATAACTTGTTTAAAAATCTTTTTAAAGACATTTGTTTGTTGTGTCAAGGTAGGTTTGACTATTTTACATTGTCCATTATCAGATATTGTAAGATTGAACTTGTGTACTTCAAAAAATTAACCCACCTTCTTATCAAAGGAACACAAACTTGAAAAAACTTGGCCTGATTAGCCAGAAATGCCCAGTGAGACGGATGACAACTTTCTCACATTAGCCTTGATATTTCAATTTCTGGGCTAAGTAAGGTTAAAAAATAAACTCAAAACCTAAGAATAACTCAAATGATTA
Source organism: Ophiothrix spiculata (assembly GCA_000969725.1). Classification (NCBI taxonomy): domain Eukaryota; kingdom Metazoa; phylum Echinodermata; class Ophiuroidea; order Amphilepidida; family Ophiotrichidae; genus Ophiothrix; species Ophiothrix spiculata. The sequence goes on from JXSR01S011037.1 coordinate 41,485, forward strand.
AAAAAATGATAACAATATTGCATTTGATTTTCAATCTGCTCATTTTGCAATAAGGTTGTATTTCAAGTACAGAACCGAAAATGTAGCAATATACCACTACCATTTGACTAAACACAGAACAATGTTGTTGTTTTTTGTTGTTTTTTTTTGGATATACAGGAGAGAGCGAAGTAGGGTCCAAAGCAAATGGAGCTTTTATCAAATTTGTAATTTTAGAAGTCTAAATAACGTGCCAAATAGTTTATTGTACAAGTATGCCAATGTCCCCTTTTCCAAAATCAACCCTCTCACATTTTATTTCTGCATATACATCTAAATGATGTACAAGATGGTTTAAATTCTTAAGGGAGGGATACATCCTATACCTGTATGTCCCTTTTTTAAGTCCACCCGCTTACAGTCATTTTCTGCATATAAGTTGAACGTTTACATGTTGACCAGAAGTTAAAGTAAAATCATGCTAATAAATTCACCTTTTGTGTATTTTTGAATTATTCAAATAGTTCAAATGTAGCACTTGTACTTTCAGTGAATATGTGTGGTTTGAATTTAGTTAATTTCATAATGCTTGCCTAAGGCGTATGACTTTTTACTTATCATTAAGATTGGTGTTCTGATAGGGCATAATTTGGCCAATGAAAAATATGATGAATGATAATACAACACTGGCATAACAAGAATTTATGACAATAGTGTCAAGACTTTATGACAATAGTGTCAATTAGTGGACAAGTTGACTTAAAGAAAGTTCAAAAGTTTGACATTGCTTGCAAATCATAAGTCTTGACATACGATTAAATGTCTTGTACGTTCTCTAAGATCCAGACAGCTTAGAACAAGGTTCCAAATACTTCTATTCTAGATGGCCCACGCTCATGACGTGGACGTAAGACCCATAAATTGGCGCATATTGTATTGAGCAATCAAAACTTAGCATTCATGCATTGATTTGTAACCATCGAAAAGAAATGTTAATTTATTAGCACAATATTCTGCAATTGAATGAAATAAGATGCACTCTGTTTTTCATAATTTTGTTATTTTTGCATAATTAACTACGGGCTGCTATATATGCCCTGGTTAAAACTTGACAATATTTTATACAATGGATGACTGTATATTTCCTTTTCCATCCTCGAAACAGTTATTGCATGTTGGACAAGAAAGCTTACTTAGATGCATCTCATATTTTATAATTTATTTTGCGCTTAAACTAACATTAAATATTACATCAGTGTATGGTGGATTCTACCCGGTATGGCACCGCGAACACATCATAACTTCGCCGCAAGGTTATGTGACCAGGGTATCTGTTGAGTTGGGGTTAACCTACATATTCAAATGTATTGCTGTTCCATGGATTCACATTTTAAGGGGGAAAGTATGTTACTCAATTTTACGTTTTTGCAAGTCTATTTTGTACTATAACAACAAAGTGCTTAAAGTTAATAAAAGTATACATTACCAGAAAGGAATTTTCACAAGGAACATGATGGTGATTCACTTTTTTCCATTTTTGGTCATTTTTTGACCTTATTTGGCATGAAATTCAAAAAAATTGTCAAAATCCTTTTAAAAAAAAAGAGATTTTGTGATTTTCTCAAAAACTGTATTTTTTGGTTAAAAATCACCATCACCATCATGTTCCTTTGTGAAAATTCCTTTCTGAAAATGTATATTTTTATTAACTTTAAGCACTTTGTTAAAAAGTTATGGTACAAAATAAACTTGCAAAAACGTAAAATTGAGTAACGTGCTGTCCCCCTTAAGCAGGTCATAGACGTGACTTCACGTCTGTCTACATAACACTCTTTACAATACCTGCACTAAGGCAGTTTTCATCTAGCTTCCAGAGCCTCAAAAGACCAGCAAGATCCCAGTTTGTCAAAAGAAAACCACAATATGCAAAAGGCTTCCAAATCTACAGTTTAAATAAATTGCAAACTTAAAATCGGAGTCTTTAGAGATTTCTTGATGACTAATGGTATTGTTAACATGTTGACTGGTATAGTACCGCTATGTCTTTACATGTCAGGGTTCAAGTTGAAATAACTATACAATGTACAATTGAAATTGTCCTAAAAATCTCAAGATTTCTTAAATATATTTTCACTTTAAGTTAATCTCGCTTTATAAAGTACAAGAAAAATAGCCTCAAAACTGTTTAAATCCCTGCTTAAACTTAACTGAGATTGTTCCTTTTTCACTTTAAATACAAATACAAGAATAGCACATTTATTTTCTTGATCTTTCTTTAAGAAAACAGGTTGACAGATTTAAAAGGACAATGTAACTCGTTCTATGGCATAAATGTAACAAAAACAGAAAACGTTCACAGTTGAACTTGCCCTGAATACTCTCTGTGCCATGATGCAGGTTTTTTTATGCCACATTTTGTTAATTAATTTAAAGTTATACTTTAATTCATTTTATTTGAAATATACTTCAGTGAAGCTACTCTATATTTCTAAGATAAATTTTCTCCCTGTCTATGTGCAACACATTCTACTCAAATTTCCTTTTGATTGGTAGTAGACTACTACCAACTTAAAGGAGCATGGTCCGATTGCTTCAACTTTTGTTCAAACTTTTTGAGATTTTTGTACCAAAATATTGCATATATTTTTCTCATAACCCATGTGATATTTCACAAATGCCCCTTACCCAAGATGCCTATCTGATAACACATTCTAAGTGTTCAACAGGCTAATGACATTGAATAATGCTCTAAGAACACCAAATTTCACTTCACATTATACATTATCAAGTACAGAATCTTACAAATCTTTGACATTTCTGAAGGAACCCTTTAGGCCAAGCAAAAGTACAAAAGAAAAGAACAACTTCTGAATAAACTTTTTGATCTTTCCTGTCTGATAGTGCAATGTTAAACATTCTGATAAAAAATTAAAGTTAGATCCAAATTGTTATTTTCACTGGTAAGGCCTAACTATAGTTTTTCACCAGCTATCAAATATTTGGTTAAACAAGTCTTCATTAATTCCAATTATACATTCCAACACATAGTTCTTATGAGCTACCAAATGTTTGGTGCAACAAGTCTTTGTTATCTAATAATATATTATTCCAATGTATTTTCTAATAATAATGGAAGCTTGGTGATGAAAACTCAAATACACCACACTTTTGGGTATGTGGTGCTTAACATTTGATGGTTTACAGCACCAAGCCTCCATTATTCATTACAAATATTACAAAATACATTGGGAATAGTAAAATTGGAAATTAGTGATGGCTCACCCAGAAAGGGGGGCCTTTTCAGATGATATTAATTTTGATTTTATCATTTCATCTGTTACAACATTTTCTAAGCTTTAAAATGACAACTTACTTGTTGAAATTGATCAAGGCGATCAAATTTTACAACAGAAAATCTGCTGAAAATTCTTATTATTTTCTTTATTTTTTGCTGCCTATTTTCATCAGTTTCTCGAAAAGTGTTGCAAAGTCCCCTTTTCGGGGCGAGTCATCACATTTGGTAGCTCAGTAAAGACTATAGTTTGGATAACTTTATTTATTCATTTATACAAACAATAAATCAATACTAAAAATCCACATCCTGACAAATCTGCCTATTAGAAATTCAAAATCACAAAGCTGATTATCAAAGTCCAAAATCTGATTTGTATTAATCTTGAATTTCATTATCAATTGAGTGATGTAATTTTGCAATATCTGTTATATTGGAAATTAATTAACACATAAATTATATGAGTATTCATATTTATGAAATTATTCAACAAAGTTTAATTTCCATTAAAATTTATATAACAAAGTATAAATAAACACATCAAAATAATATTAACAGCAAGATACAAAATGACTGATGGAGGAATGAGCTGGATAAAGTCCCAGGGGGGGGGGGTAACTGATATTGGTGTCTGGGTAACCACCCGAGTTCCGCAGGTTCCGAAGGTGACCCTATGTGAGACAAAAAATAGGCAAAATTGGGTGAAATGACACCCTATCTGAGACCATAAATCTACCATATCTGTACAAATCTATACCCTATCCAAGACCATACCTGTTCAAATTAATACCCTATCTGAGACCGCACGCAAATGTGACAAAATAAATATTACAAGAAATCATAGGTAAAATGTAACTGTACACCATTTGAACACTTTTAAGAAGAGCTTCTTGGTATTGATGCACTTTTATTGACAATTTAAGTCACCATTGTCATTAATTTAACCAATCTTTCTTAGTTTGATACCCTATCAGAGACTTAAAAACCAAATGTGATACCCTATGTGAGACTTGCAGAGTACCAGGTCGATTTTGATACCCTATATTGCAAGTCTCGAGACCTGTCCAGGTCTCACCTTTTTGGTAACGCGGGTGGTTACCCGGACAGAATACCCAGTTACCCCCCCCCCCCCGGGATAAAGTAGCCAACACTTTTACAAAAAGCTACACAATGCAATGCAAAAATAAAAAATAAATAAAAAAACGATTCTCTGACAAAGACTATTATGACAAAACAAATGGGGACCGCTCAAAAAAAAAAAATGATTTGGGTTTAAACTGTATCTTCTACCAAAAAGCTTTCACGAATGCCCAGGTACTATTTACTATAATAAAAAAATCGTGCCAAAAAGATAGGGACCTTTTGTTTCAAGGTGAAAGATTTTTGTGTGGTTCGCAGTTCAAAGTCAAAAGGAGCACATTGCACTTTAAATCATCTGAATTATTGCTATCATTCACAAATGAAATCTGCATTATTGTTCCTACCACTTCTTATGACATGACACAAATATTTCAAATATATCAAATAAATCATTTTTGTTGAAAAATGTACTAATCACTAAGGAATTTCTACACAACAAATACTATTGAACAGGTCAAAATTTGCTCCACTCAGGTACAAAATTTGTTAATTTTCCATTTGGATCTCTACATGGTATGTTTATACCATTCAAAAATCTTCCAAATCTCTATCAAATCAAATTATTCAATTGTATTTTGTTATTTTAAAGGCGACAAAATACCTACAATATCTTTGTAACAGTACAATAAATCATATCAATTTCGAGTTGATCTACAAATATTCTATTGTACAAGCGAAGTCACAAAGTCAAATTATTTTTACAACTCGCACAGTGTATTTGTCCATTGTATATTTCAAAGGAGTCAAAAAAGTGGAAATAATTTGTCAAAAATGGCCATAGATTGCTAACGAAGAATCTATTCAGTAAGCATTACTCGTTCAGCATATTCAGATAGATCAGGAAAATTAGTGCCCAAATAGCAAAAAGTGTAACATACAAGTTCATCTCTATCCTATGAATTGACACTATGAATTTTGACCAAGAATTGACAACAATTAATGCATCCATAGAGTACAGATACTTCAAAAAGTAATATTCGAAATAACAACCTTCAACTTTCAAGAAATTTGAAGGCATTTTTTGAAATTATGAATTTGAAATTCATGATAATTTGCTGCCAGGTATATAAATGGCAGAGAATGTCCAAGATAATTTACAAAAATCATATTGCGTTCAAGACAAATAAAGATGCAGTCATGTATATTATATAATAAGGCTAATATTGATTTATTCAAAAGTTAAATAGGGAAGCCAAAATTATTTCAATATACTGGACCAGTGCAATGTTACATTTGTATCCTAAGTTAACTATTTGAATCAGAAAAGGAGCTTGGTAATCTGTATATCTTTAAAATCTAGTAACAAATAAATGTAAACCTATAGGAGCCCAAAATTTGTGGAAAATTCATTTGTCTAACTGACACAAGTAGAAATTGTTACAAAGATTTTATTTAAAATTTCAAAATGTCACTGCGAAAGATAGTTATTTTGATGAAATTTGACAAATCGAATCACTGCTTTTTAACAGTCCCGTGCCGCTTGCTTTGTCGTGTGAATGTAATAATGTAACATAAAACTAACTAAATAAATCAAGTGCACGAACATTATCCTGAACAAGCCTTATAATGAGATGAATGATCAACAATTTTAGGCCTATTAGTTCAAGTTCAAATTCACTGGCTTTCCCACGCCCACACAGGAATGTCCTATTAAGCTACCTCAATTGGCATAATACCTGATAATCACTGCCAATTTCATCCCACAATTCAACACAAATTTGAAATTCTTATCTCCTTCATGGAGCTATCACAAACGGTCCAATAACTGTGAAGGTAATGACCTACGCAAAAATACCTTATTTTCTTGAAAAGATCTATGTGTCTCTTTAAATCAGGTAAATGAAAGTCGTTACGGTCTACCACAGTACGTTACACATGGTAACTATACCATGTCGTATACAGGGTCATTGTTAATAATGTAGAAAAGAATACCATCCCAGTTAAGCTTTAGTTACTGTGGACATGTCAGATATCTTTTAAAAGCTTATTTAGTAAATATTAATAAATGAAACTTTGTTTTGATAATTTAGCAAGCAGTTTTATAGGCAATTTTATTTATTTAAGACAAACATTTCCGAAAAGATCTTTAAACTGGAATCTCGTTGTAAATATATAAACTATGAAATTGCGCCATTTTAAATTGCTTATGTTGGGAACTATCAAAGTCCCGCCCCTTCACCAAGTACCTAGAACATCATGCAAATGAAATGCGCCATGTTGCTCCCTTTAAAAGAGTTTTAACAAATGTACTGCACTTCAAGTTTGTACCATTTGTAAACCTGTTTTAGTTTTTGAAGGTAATGACCTATGCGGAAGCAAGTTTGAACTGGCAACCAATTGCACATACAGCGCCGAGACCAGGGATCGAACCCACAACAACCCAGGGCTCATTGGTGCAAAAGGAGGGAATTACCGCTGTGCTATCACAAGCAATATATGCTTGTACAATACAATATCTGAAGTTGTGTAGGATTTATTTAAACTTATCTCAATTTCAGTCTAAACAAAAGTAAGACAACAGTCACCATATTGATTTCAAAATCAGGAGCATATTTTGAAACGATAACAATCACTATTTAAGATATGCATTCATTTAATATAATTACATGTATACAGCCTGTTTCAGTTCGCATACTGGTAGTTCAACCATAGCATATTGTGTTTACAATTAAATGTAATGGAAATAAAAATAAATAATCTAGAATTGACATGTTACTAAGGAACTGTAATACGCAATACATAACATGGCTACAGTAACTATTCTTTATCAGAATTGTTTACGCACTTCCATGTGGTTGCTTTCATTACTCTTAATAACACACAAAACCTGCAATGATAAATGGTCATTTTCAGTTAACTTGATCAAAAAACTGCATGCTTTAGTACATGAAATAGCTTTTTATGGGCATCAGACAGTGGTTGTGGAATACTATAAGCAGAAAGAAAAATATTTTATATGACAAAAGTGCCTTAAAGGGGCATTGGGCAAAATTTTGAAATTTTATTTGCGGATGATTTACACTTCATATGTTAGAAAATAACAATTAATTACTAAATATTGCAAAAATTTTGATCAAAACCTTCAGAAAGTCAAAATTTTTAATTTTATTTTGTTTGTTGATCTTGGGTATGAGGCTATTCTGTAAGCGTATTTACTGATGCTATATATCCAGAAAGAGCCACAGATTCATTTGTAAAACATTCCTTTCACATCATAGATTGCAGATAAATCAAAAGAAGTTTGAAATTTGCATTAGATCTCCTGAAAAGGCCAGTTTTAAAAATTCAACTATAGAGGGCAGTATTTATCGTTGTCGACAAAGATAATTAGAAAAGGATATCTAAATATTTGACTATGAAACTTTGCATACTGTTATTATTACTGCTAATACTTCAAATGATGCAAAAATCTAAAAATGCTGGGGAAAAGTTTGGGAATGATGCTGAACTTGTCCAATGCCCCTTTAAAATGTCTTTAAAATACTTATGAGCGAACTCCTTCTACACATTTACATCACTAAACAGCTATATAAAATCAGGTGTAAAAAGCGTCCATTATCTATGTAGAACACAAAATCTCTTGTATCCAAATATTTTGCAAATACTTCTTAGCAAAGTTTTGTTATACAAGTATATTTATAGGATAATCTATTCCTACATTTAATCCCATTGTGTTTGATCTTAAGATTCTATTCATTCATAACTAATATCAAAAATATTTGTCTGCTAATCTGTGAAATGCAAATTAGCAAAAGAATTTAACGCATTATTTAGCATACTTATGAGACATAAAAAGCAGTCAATCAGGAAAATGTGACATTTTTCCTTGAATTAAACTCTGAAATACTTTTCATTCAATGACTTGTTTTGTAACTAACCAATTTCTCTCATGTATTAGCTAAAATTATCTATATCACATATCAGTATCACTCCCTCTCTCCCACGCTGGCTTACACACATATAATTTTTTCAACTGTGTTAATTTAATATTATAGGCCTATACCTAACCTCCC
>JXSR01S011037.1:68164-79001 GCA_000969725.1 Ophiothrix spiculata
CGTTTCACGCTGAACGCACTGTCATCTATCGTCTCATAATGGATGGCCAAAATTCCTTATTAGGAAGTAAAATCGCACTCAGTGACTAAGAATTCTGAATAAATGACAACCCTGGTAAAATTGGTATTTTCCAATTACCCATTGACTTCAACAAAATCTGCAGTAATTTTCCTGTTTACAAGGCCATTTATATATTAACACTTGACCACACTATTAATCTCTCATCTATTTATCATCACAATAGGATCATCAGATTAGACCCAAAACATAGAAATCACTGAATAAAAGATTCCCTCATTATCTATTCAAAATCACTCTAAATATTTGGAGTACTTAATCTTACACTTATACGCCAGGACAGTTGTGACGTCATAATTTATGCACAATGGCTTACACGTGCGTTTTGGACCCAAACAAATGATCGTGTCCACTAATCATACATATTAACACAATAGGCACATTTAAACATACAATTCAGACTGATTTTTCTCGGTTGGAAGACAAAAATAACGGCAGGGGTCCCGTCCTTGCTTGTAATCACAACCTTCAGCATAATAGGCCAGCATGTTTTCCCTTATTTTTGTTTTAGACGAAAGTTATGGTATAAAATCGGAGTCAGTCTTTTCTCTCCATAGACTTTACGTGTGGCAAAAATGGCCTCACCGTTTGTTTGGGTCCAAAACGCATGTGTAAGCCATTGTGCATCAATTATGATGTCACAACTGTCCCGGCGTATAACAAGAGTATGCAATCACCAGGGCCCATATTCATGAAACACCGCTAACTCTAGTTGGCTGCTAACCTATTGTATACCTGTCAAAATTTGACAGGTAGACAATGAGTTAGCAGCCAACTAGAGTTAGCGGTGTTTCATGAATATGGGCCCTGAAAGTTAAAAAAACATTTTTTAACTCTGTTTGCCATTGAATGAATAAGATTCAAATTTGCTGTTGTGGTGATAATTTTTTTAATTTTAACAAGGAACAAAAAAATTGCTTATATACATGACCATTCATTTCAAAACAGTCGTAAATGCAGCCTCTTGTTGTAAACACTCTCAATGCAATGATCCCCGGTTCGAATCCCGGACAAACCAAATGGGTTTTTTTTAATGATTAAATAATAAAAAAATTTACCACATATTGATTATACATAGTGATCTCCTGTTAAATATTGCGGGAAGTCCAGAAAGTTTTGCAAAGGTTTCCCGTCTTTGGTCTGTTAAAATTTTTATAGTGTAGTTATATAATGGGGGAAATTGATGAGACACTGTTTGATAAGCACTAGATTCTTTAGGACTATAAGGGGTTAAAAGCACAGAACAAAATCCACTTGACATTGACATTGACACTGAAATTAACTTCCAAATAATCTGACTGTATATTACATTTCATTGGGCCAAACTAATCCTAGGTTTTCCCCTTTATATTGACTACTTCATCAGATTCAACAGCCATACAAAGGAAACAAGGTTAGTGAACATTGACATTGATATTAACTTCCAGCTAATCCAACTTTTAAGCTTTCATTACATTTCAATCGACCAGGTTTGTCTCATTTATATTGATTACTACATCAAACAACAATGGGAATGAAGGAGTACAGTTTGCAAGGCTATTGACCCTTTACTGATCGGACATTTTACAGCAGATCCAAGAATTAAACCGGAACTCAGCTAAAGCATGGCGTTATATAACGATGCAGTCAAATGTAGTTAGCAATATTTCGGTTTGCAGCTTGTGATCCATCTCCAAATCTGTTTACATAATATCCAAATGCATCTACATTCATTTATTTTTTCCACTGCCTCCGATAGCAAAAGCATGTGGAAGTTGTATCAACTTCCAGGTGCGCATTGACCCATCTCACTTTTAAGTCAAAGAACTCTGCAGAGCTACGTGTCCAAAATGTATATGTACGATAATTTCACAAAAAATTCCATCAGCCTTCAATTATAGTGCAGTGGACTAATGGTGCGTTCAGAGTTCAACGATTTCATAGCTGGAAAATTGATCGATACGCAGTCTTAACACACGCTATGAGAAGTGTGCTTTAAAATTTCAAGACTGTTTATCGAACGATGTTGCAGTGATGAAATTGCTGGACTCTGAACGCACCATAATAGATTTAATATCTTGAAATCATATAGCATTGCTCAGAATGGGTTTGAGTCCCAGACATCATGCATTGTGATAAATAAATTTACTTGCACCATTTTTTAATGAGGCCACTAAATAACTATTAAACATATCAAATGGTCCTACAAAAAGCTACATAGATTTAATATCTATGGAGGAGCGGGTTGGCGCCTGGCGCTTTATGTGCATTTGGTTTTCAGTCCATGCTCATTTCCGCAGGTTTTTCTCCGGGTACTCCGGTGTGGAGGGTCGAAACAAAAATTGCACAATATAATATGGACGCTAGAACTGTAACATGTTTTGATGCCAATCCTGGTACTTGGCACCATCTTGGCTTCTGGTAGCATTATAATTTGAACTGTGACATGTTCTTTGTAAGTTTATTCTACCATTAACCGATTCATTAACATACAAATTTTGAACATCATCATGACGTCAAGACAATTTTTTAAAGTTGAAAAACTATGTCAATGACCAGATTACTAAATTATGGTCATTTAAAAGTATAAGCTTATTCAATGTGGTTTGGCCAAGTTTTGCAAGCCTGGTACAAGTAAAAACATCCGAATAGGGTATCAAACTTCAACATGTTCAAATATTACCATGACGTCAATACCTTTTCATCATACTTAAAAATCAAATGCTTAGATTTAGCCCATTTATAAACGGGTTATTCTAAACAGTTTATGTAAGGTGTACAACAAAAGGACTTCGGCCAGGTCTTACAAACTCCTTTAGGCAAGTCATTTGTACAATACTGCCATACCAGACCTTTAATAGGTCAACAATTGGTGAATTTCTCAAATTTTGGTTTATGTAACATTGCTGAAGAAAACTCTACACTGGGCTCCAACATCTTATCCAAAATAAAATGCCGGTAACTTCTAATCAATCTAAGCACTTGATTAGCACGTGTCCTGGCTAATGCTGATGGCATTTGTTTTGAGCGTCAAACACATATCATGCATGGCGCAGTGGTGATTGCGCAAATTTCTTGCAATGCGTATTTAAACATGGTGCGTGGTGCAGAAGTCACGTGTGTTAATATGACATTTTATCATTAATATCAAAGCCTTCAAGCAGCCAAGGAGTGTAATTGTACTGGTCAAAATTTTTACTAATTTATTAGCAGCCGTTACCTGCGATAGTGAGCAGTCCGAGTCGTATAGTGAGGTGCCGACATCAAGGGTACCCGCAAAAAAAACTCAAGCTGCACAAAATATGATAGGATGATCAAATCACTAAAATGATAATGTATTTTTCAAAAACTATTCACAGGTAAAAACATGTTGTTTTTAAGTAATTGTATAGTGCAAACCTCCAAGATATGAACTTTTCACAGCAACATCCCCCTAGCATTCCCTAAATAGTTTAAAACATAACACAAACCCTAACCCTATCTCATTTGTAGCAGGATTTTAGATTTACACCCCCCCCCCCCCCCAAAAAAAAAAAAAAAAAAAAACTGGCCACCTCTAAATACTCTCCACTCTCTGTCACCCGATGAACATTATCGTTAGTTAACCCTTTCGATCCTGAATTGCAATAATAGGTGACATCGCCCATATTGAATTAATTTACACTCAATACGAATTGGAACGCCTGAGCATTCTCTCGTAAGCTCCTTTGGAAACGCTCAGTCGTACTATCGGATCGAATGGGTTAAAGGTTCTTCAACGGTATGTGTGTCTTTTTATTTTGGACGTTCACCTCACACAGGGAGAATTTGTAAAATTATAAAAGTCCTTTGCGCTAAAAGAGAATGTCTTCTACCCGGTCTTACTAATTTGCCTGCAAACTACATTATCGTATGGGTCTCGTCTATGGAGTCGCATCAGGTCATTTGACCTAAACACCATGACACCAACAAACATTTTATTTAACTAGTTTGAATCAACCAACTTATTCAATCTAAGTATACATTTTGAATTTGTCACTCTTAAATTTCACAAATTTTGAGTCTTACTGCTGAGGTTAACAATCACAATGCTAGATATTTTTTCTGGTAGAACCAGTACCATGCACCAGTTCAGGAAGGGGGTAATGATCCCCTCTCGTACTTGCCTTGCCTTTAGGCCTGGTTTAACAATGGTCAATCAGTTCTATTCAAAACCATGTTACAATGTCATATGGGAAATTCAACATGTCAGCAGGGGCGTTGCCGGCCACATTATGTCATTTCTAATTCTGTGATTTACTTGCAAGCTTGCGGTTTTTAGAACACACACTTCGTTGGAAATCTATTATGGTTTAAAATATAGAACAGAGGTTTGTTTTTAGTGCGATATTTGTGCTTTTAGAAAGTTTTCAAAAACAAGATTATTATGACTTCAGCTTAAAGTTCAATGCTCTGAAAGTCAATTAAGGTTGAACCGATGGCTCATTTCCTTATTGATACGATATGCCGACGTTTTATATCTGTCACTTTGCCGATACGATATCTGTTACCGATGTTTTAGTGCATCATCAGCTGATCAAAAACGTGGCCTAGACTAGGGCTAGGCCACGCTTTAAGTGCATCATCAGCTGATAAAAAACGTGGCCTAGCCCAGCTAGGACTAGGCCATGCTTTTAGTGCATCATCAGCTGATCAAAAACGTGGCCTAGCCCAGCTAGGGCTAGGCCACGCTTTTAGTGCATCATCAGCTGATCAAAAACGTGGCCTAGCCCAGCTAGGGCTAGGCCACGCTTTTATCTGTCACCTTGCCAAACATAGGTTAAGTTCATCGGCAAAGACAGGTGATTTTGCCGATTGGGTGTAATATCGGCCCGATACGATGGCCGATACAATGCATCGGTTCAAGCTTAAAGTCAATAGTTCCCGATTTCCTGCAATACCACTTTCAATTGTTTTCAGTCAGTAAAATGTTATGTAGAAGTGCCTATCTGTCTGTTTTATTCATTTTGCCGTGGCATATAGAATTTAAAAAATTTTACGGAATTGATTTTTTTTTGCAGATTTGCATAAATATGCAAATTAGATGGGCGGGTAAATCATACATTAAAGTTTTAGGTCATAGAAACACATTGGCAAAGTTTCAAGTTAAAATTATTAAAGGTTAAAGTAGTATGAAGTTTTAGTCATAAAATATTGGAAAAATATTGGCAAAAATTCATATTAATGAGCACATTTTGCCAGTTTTCCTCATTAACTTCATCAATATATTGGCAAAAACAATAATAGAATACAAAGAAACTTTAAACAGCAATATCTCAAAAACCGTTTGTCCGATTTGGCTCAAATTTTGGAATCAAGATTTTTTACTTAGCTCTCTGCAATACATCTTTTAATTGTTTTCAATCAGTAAAATGCTATGTAGGAGCGCCTATCTGTCTGTTTTATTCATTTTGCTGTGGCATATAGAATTTAAAAAAAATTACGGAATTAAATTTTTAGTTGATTATGTGCCTTCTTTATCTTCATCGAAGACGACTGAGTGGTTGGTTTCAACTTCTTGATCAATATTTCATCCCCAAGGTCATCTCTGTTATTGAATTGACAAACACACTGGACAGATATGGGTAGGAAAGAGTGCTCCCTCTTTCTTAAATTGTAAACTTTCAACCAATCAGAGAAAGGCATAACTGATAGTTTTATATTTTCACTAGAGGGCAGTATTACCATTTATACAATAGTATCTTATCATGGAAGTGTTCATCATTGTGTTACTTATGAATTGTTTTACCAGAGATGTAAAAGAACATAAGACTTCATAGGTGGATACATACACTGAAACGAGAAACTTTCTAATAATTCAATCATTCAACCAGAAAAAGAGTGAATATATAAACAAGAAGAGATATGGATACCTCTTTGTAAACACTACTTGTTGTCATGGTTGCAAATACGTATCTAATTTGAAATGCAAACCAAAATACCATTCGCATTTAGTTTCTGATGTGTAGCATTGTTCGTAACTATTTAAACATGTGCATTATACAACAATCAAGGGCATGTAACCTGCGACCCACTGCTTCATATCCAGAGTTACAACTATCAAAATTATGTTTTCAGCTAGTAAGAATCTTTGACAAATGTCAGTAATAATCTGAAACTTTCCTTGCAAATTGTTGCAATTTTTTAGGAAAAATTAGGAAGTGTATCATGCCATAGTCTAATTATAATCAGGCTTAACAAAAAAATATATATGACACAGTTAGTCTATTAAGATTCTTGAAAGGTGTATGGAACTATATTTGAGGGGAGTATGTTGTATTCCAGACACAGGCCCAGTATGAACCTGTCTAACATAAGAGGACTATTTGGCCCTCTCCCAAGTCAGTAAACTCAACATCTGTTGACAGGCTCAGCTTAGCAAATAACAGCCATTTGTTAAATCACACAAGCTTGAAGGCACACTTTACATAATCCAAGATTAGACTTGACCTACTTAGTGAAAGGGAAATCCTGGACTCTTGTTGAGATGCAATACCCTACACCAGTACTCTGGCAACAGAATGGTAACTTGACTGAGAATGAGGCTGTCGAGCCAGTCAAGCGATGTTCATTGCTTACGCCTAATTTAGCGGAAAAATGTAAGATGCTATTTGCGTAGTAGTCAAGTAATAGAAGCGCGCAACAGAATGCACAGCGGATTCCCTACACACTCGTGCAGCTTCAGTCTAGGCATGGCGCCCGTGTGGCACAATCCCCTAACTTAGCTAAATTTTTAGGGTGCAAATAGACCTATTTCCTATCTGTATTTTCTTTAATCTATGCCTACACCTTTATTGACAAAAATTGAGATAGTCCAGCATCCACCCTAAGATCTACAGAACATGATGTGCAAGCATTACATGCAAAGAATTATCTTACTGGGCTTCCCAGTTCCAGGAATAATGACCCCAACAGGTTTGGTCCTGCCTACACTGTTGATTTCATTTTTAAACAATTTTTAGTTTCAAGTTAGCTCAAATGGTATAAAGCGTTTGCTTGCAGTGCAGAAGGTCCCGAGTTCAAACCCTGCTGGTGTCAAAAAGTTGAGTGTGCTTGAATTTCCTTTGGACAAGGAATTAATTAAAATTGAAACTCGAGAGCTGATTCAGGCAGTGATGGTGTATTTGTGGACTGATCAAGGTTCAGCGCACCCAGAGGTTGCAGCAGAACCTGAAGTGATGCTTGTGGAATGGAGCTTACTTGAGCCACAGTGGTCAGCACATAACTGTGTGTAGAAAATAAGGAACATGTAGGAAGTGCGGATTTTTGCTCCTTATCAATCTTTTAAGAGAAACAACAGAGGTTGACTTTATGACTGGTATGATGGACACATATTGTTTGGCTGTAAAACCCTAATACAACTTACAGTACTGTCAGGTACTTTTCTGATGATCTACGGAATTATTGGTTTTACCGACATCCATTAAATGCCAAGGTTATACAGGTGAAATTTGTATCTATTTATTTAAATTGAAAATCACCTTTTAACACCTGCAGTTCCAAGTTCATGTTCTACCAGTCTAATCATTCTTGTGCATCCTGATGCGGATAATGATGAAATACTCCGGGGAGGGGGCACCCAACTTTGGTTTTGGTAGGGGTGTGCGGCCCCGATATCTAAAAACCTAGTCTAGGGAACGGAAGATTGACTCTGAAAAGGGGGTCTAGAGAACTGAAGGGACCAAAAAATGACCCTTCAGAACTAGTTTTTTAGGCAAAATTTGGGCTCTGGAAGCAAAATTTTGCTTGAAATGGGAGTCTTGGGAACTAAATTTCAAAAAATGAGGCTAGGGAACTGAACATTTTTGAAAATAAGGCGAACTACTATGGTTGTGCTTGAAATGGTGGTCTAGGGAGCGGCAGACAAGGCTTGCGAAGGGGGTCTTGAGGGCCGCACATACCCGTATCACCTTCCTCCTGGGGAAATACTCAATCAAATTTTATAGACATTCTGGTAAATAATTCACACTTCAGATTCATTCGCAATTAATTCAATCTCAAAGCTCACTCAAAAGATTTCCAGTTATTGTAAAACATTCCCCAAATTTCTCACGCACATTAACGTTATTTGACAAATCACGCAATCATTCACAGCTTACAGGAATTAGTCCAAAGCTTTAGGCTTACTTGAGCCTTAGGCCAAAAAAAATTGCTTGGTTGCCCTCCACAGCTTTTTTCAGAGAAGGTCGGTCGGTCGCGGTTTTTTTAACTATTTTTTTCAATACTCTTCCAAGGAACGCTAGGTCGATCGGCCGCTCCAGCCTTCACAACTTCCCCTGCGCCATCACAATCAAATACCTCTTGTAGTGATTTGGGACATCCTAAACATCTTGAGGGTTGAATATCGAAAAAAGCAAAAATATAACATTTTTTTCTGTAGTTTTCTGTAAGTTTTGAATATTTTTGAGGAAAAAAAAAACATTTTTCAATAAAAAAAAAGTTTGGGTCGGGCTGAAAAATAGGGTCGGTCGGTGGAGGGCAACCAAACAATTTTTTTTGGCCTATAGCGCCCTTCTACAAAACTGAAGTAAGTTAAAAAAGGAATGCTACAACTTCTGGCAAATTATATACATCACTATATGTGTACTTTGAAAACAGTTTTAATAAGTTTCTATTAAATCAATCAAATTAAATCAGTAACAGTAAATGACAGGATAAGCCAAATTGGATTTCAATAGCTAGAATCTGTACTTTTCATTCACCTCTGAGAATGATGTAACCAGGATTTCGATTATAGTCTTTGTCAAAGACACTTCGAAATGTTGAACTCAAATGAGCTCTGAAGGCACAAAACGAGTTACGAAGGCAAACGGTAGCAAGTGCCGTGAGGAGCTTGCCATTTAAGAGCAATGAACGAAGCGAGGTTCGGGGCTGAGCGAAGGTAGGGGGTAGTATGATGACCAAAACAAGAATAAATAAAAGCAACCCTGAAAAATTATTATCAAAAGTTTTGATTAAAGACTACGATATAGGATTTGATATGCATTACAAAGTGATAAAATCAGAAGTGACTGACAACCATCCAGTAGCTAACTGGCAAGGGGAAGGTGTCAAGAGGGCAGACCGCCCCCTCTGACAGCTTTGACCGAAAAGAAAATGGAACATCTTGCTTAATCAGCCGGTTTTTGCCCCCTCAACAAGAAATTCCAGCCACAGGCTAGGAAAATGAAGGTCAAACCAGGCCGTTGACAACCCCCCCCCCCCCTCACCCTTGTTACACACCTGCCCACATCAAAATATTGTGGCAAGATGGTATGATGGATCAACAACAAGCCCTTTTGTCACATGCCTTGCATCTAAACAGACAACCCCAAATGTTTAAATAATAATATTGATAATGATCATTTTCACCATCATTATTCCATTCAAAACAAAACACTTTTTGATTATTTTCTGGTTCAGGTTCAGGTGTTTAGCAACATCCCAATTTTGGATTCGAACGCAAAGGGAGTTCAAACTCCAGAATTGGCTGAAACAGGGTTGGGATATAATAATCAAGGGTAAAAGTTTTACTAAAACACCCTACTCTGTGTGATACTGACTTGAGTAAAGCTATGGTCACAATAATCGTACGATCAGCTTACGAGCAGTGTTTAGTCCATCTAATAGGACTACACGACACCCTCGCTGCTCGCTTTACTCTGCTCGTGGTCCTATTAAATGGACTAAACACTGCTCGTAAGCTGATCGTACGATTATTGTGACCATAGCTTTACATGTAGATGTAGATCATCATAACAGAGGACACCAAGAAAAAAGAGAACTTGACCAAGTTAATCAAAATGGCAAATGGCAAGAATACAAAACACATGAAAGATAAACTTTATACCATAATGATAACCATCTTACCATCTTTTAGCGACAAATCGTACATATCTGAGTAAGATGTACATATATATCTAAATTAGTTGAACAACCTTTTGCAGCAGCAAATTTGGAAAAGGTTGTTCACTGAATTTATCAAACTTAAAAATGGACAGCTTTTGTTATGAGTTTGCATGGTAAACCACCAGACAAGAGGATATTTAGGTAGAAATCTTTGGGAAAATATCACATACAATACATCACGTACCATTTTGTATATGATAAAAAATCAGAATCAACAATGAATATTTTATTGCTTAAATAGGCCTACATCTGTGGTATAAATCTAGTGCCTACAGGTTTCAGTTTTGTGAATCAAAATCTGATTTCAACCTACTCCAATCAAAGTCTAAAACCTGCTCAAACATTAGGTATTTGGTTTCAAGTATTGAAACAGCACAATTGTTCAGAAATAAGCTGAGGGTGATATCGGTGCTTTTATTATTATTATTATTTATTAATATGTTAAAGATCCATGGACACATTTGGATATAAATTTTAGGACTGTATTTCTTACCATTTATAACTAATACATTACCTTGGTCATTGTTCAACAAGTTTGGATAGATAACATCACAAAAATACATAATTCAATGCCTAAATAAACCCAACTTATCCTGGAACTTAATTAAGATGATATAGCTTATCTTCAATTTTTGCAAATGTGTCACAATATTACTTTCAGTTTTTGATTTGCTGTTTGGCTGTTTAAAGGGGCATTGGACAAAATTTTAAATTTTATTTGAGTATGATTTACACTTCATATGTTAGAAAATAACAATAAATTACCAGATATCGGGAAAATTTTGATCAAAACCTTAAGAAAATTCTAAAATTTGAATGTTATTTTGTTTGTTAATCTTGGGTATGAGGCTATTCTATAAATGTATTTATTGAT
>JXSR01S011042.1:33587-51541 GCA_000969725.1 Ophiothrix spiculata
ATGTCGCCCTTTGCAGACAGCAAATTCACTCTTTTAAGTTTGAAATTTTACTTGTATGACTAAAAAAGAGTGATTTTCGCTCTTGGTAGATTGAATTGTCAATCTTTTCGATTGACCCGAAGAGTCACTCCAAGCACGACTGACTTTTTCAATCTTCAGAATTTAGAGAGCACTATTAAGATATTTGCTCATGAGTGAATGTTTTATACAGCATATCGTATGAATGTTTGGTAAAACCAGTGGAGCGAATGTCTCACCAGGACAGGAAGTACCAGGTGTCCCAAAAAATGGTTACATGTAGAAAAATGACCGTGTGCTAAAACTATAGTAGTTAGATAATTAAAACTTTGCACGAAGTATATTACAAACTCTTCTAGATACCCGTAAAATTTTGATATCACAGCGTTATTAGTTTTTGAGATATTGCCAAAGGTAGATACCTGAAAAGATACATTTTCAAAATTCAACAAAATAATAAGAATACATGTTTTGTGATATTTCAATGTGTTTCTTTTCTAAATGATCATGATCAAACTTTATATTAAATCAAATTTGATACAAATTTCAATGAATAATAATTGAACACTCTTTCAGTATATATTATGCAAATAAGAGATACCTGCATTCCATTCATTCCAGAATGAGTTGCTTATATTGAACCTGTCAATCAAAATTGTGGCGCGAAAGTTGATGAATACGCATAAAGCAAAATCAAATTTTAATGTTAACATTAATTCTTTAACTGTTTAAACTGCAAACTTGTGTAAATTTTGAAAAAATAATCTTAAACTAGGACATGTTTATATTATATTTTTCTTTATTTAGTAGTAAAAGTCTGATAAATATTTAGAAATAACAAAGAAGGCAAAAGTATGAATCGGTGGCCATTTTTTCCCAAAATCAGATTTCGGCATAATTTTTAGACCTGTAGTAATTTATGACGTAACAGTTTTCAAATTTTCATGATTTTGGTATCAATGGGAAGAAAAAACCCTAACCTATAATATGGTATACAACAACCTAAGTTTGGGTCTGTCAATTTTAAATTCACATGGGGGTTGATCGAGGGTTAAAATTACATCGAACGAACATGCTTCCAATTTTGTTGACTTTTGAAACAATGTGTTTCTGACATACGTGTCTATCTTTGTTGATAACTCTAAAAATAATAATGCTATGATATTGACATTTTGCATACAGTTAGCAAAGGTATGTATCATTAATCATGCGAAATTTGAATTCTCTTGCAAACGATCATTTTTCTACATGTAACCATTTTTGGGACACCTGGTAAATGCTTCTCATTATAATCAGAAGTTTGTTTGAACTTTAGTTTTACCCTCTCCCTTTACTAAAAACCTTGTCACATCTGGAATTCAGAGGATGCCGAACGCATGACATCGTCTAGTGACTTAAAAGTATCTGTACATGCATAGACCATGCCAGGCTATGTTTGTAAGCCAGAGAGGTGCCAAAAGCAAGCCGCAAGGATTTAACTCGGAAGGTAAACCTTCCAGCTTGTTTATGATACCTTATGTTATGGTCACAAAACAGCCAGCGGCCAACCAATGACCAACTGGGCAACCCAAGCAATCACTGATGTTTCAACTTTGCTGCTGTTTCCATTTACCAGACATCGGACAGCAGCCAGTTGTTATGTGACCAAGGCATGAAGCATGTTATTTTTAAGAAGCCAGTTGTTATGCAACCAAAGCAAGAGGCATGTTTTTTTCCACTAATCAATTTAATTTGATTCTTATTTTTATCTTGCAGCTGCACAAAGGTACTAAAAATCCCCAAAGTGACCGTTAACTTGGAGACGTGGCTGGACACCCCCTTGTCTCTTGACCCCTGGCTCGACACTGGACAGATCATGAATGCAGGAGCTCTCGGCATATCTGCAAGGTAAGGGTAAATGTTGGTTTGGGGTTGGGTGAGCATGGGGGCGGGGGTTTCAGAGGGTTTCAAAAGTTGCCATCAACTTGGAGAAGTGGCTAGACATCCACTTGTCTCTTGACCCCTGACTGGACTCGGGACAGATCGTGGATGCAGGGGCTCTTGGCATATCTGCAAGGTGAGGGAAATGTTGATTTGGTGTTGCGGTGGACGTGGGAGTGGGGGTTCAAAAGTGACCATCAACTTGGAGACGTGGCTGGACACCCCCTTGTCTCTTTACCCCTGGCTTGACACGGGACAGATCGTGGCTGCAGGGGCTCTTGGCATATTGGCATGGTAAGGGAAATGTTGGTGGTGTTGGGTGGGTCTCGGGCGGGGGGTTCAGAGGGATTCAAAAGTGACCATCAACTTGAAGAAGTAGCTAGGAGGGGTTCAAAAGTTGTACCGTCAACTTTGAGACATGGCTTGAAACCCCTTTTCTCTTCTCCATTGGTTGGACACGGGACAGATCATTGATGCAGGAGCTTTTGGCATATCGGCAAAGTAAGGAGTAGTGGTGGTTTCATTAGGCGGATTGGGTAGATGAAGAGGGGTTGAAAAGTGACCATCAACTTAGACAGGTGGCTGGCCACCCATTGTCTCTTGACCCTTGGCTGGACACCTGTAGACAGATCTTTTATGCAGGAGCTCGCTGCATATCTGCAATGTAAGGGGTATTTTTGGTTTCATGGGGCAGGGTGGATGGGTAGATTAGGGATTCAAATGTTACCATCTATCAACCTGGAGATGTACCTAGATAACTCCTTGCCTCTTGATCCTTGGCTGGACACAGGACAGATCATGGATGCAGGAACTCTTGACATATCAGCAAGTTAAGGGATAGTGGTGGTTTCATTGGGCGGATTGGGTAGATGGAGAGGGGTTCAAAAGTGACCATCAACCTGGAGACTTCGCTGGACACCCATTATGTCTTGACCCTTGGCTGGACACCTGTAGACAGATCTTTTATGATCTTTCATGCAGGAGCTTGTTGCATATCTGCAATGTAAGGGGTAGTGTTGGTTTCATGGGTGGGGGCGGGTTGTGGTGGAAGTTAGTGAACTATATAGGCAAGAATTGCAACTACTCAGCAAGGTGAGGGGTAGTGTTGGTTTCATTGAGCATTGTAGGTGGATTAGGAGGGGCCCAAAAGTGCAAGTACAGGCCTACGTAAACCAAAATTGTCACATAAACTGCATTAGATTCAACACTATTATAGGGGACGCAGCTGGGTCTGTGACCAAACCACTTTTATTTTGATGCCACTGAGCTCAATGGCAATGCCCATGATGGACAGACTCTGATAGTAGCAAGAGAAATGAATTCTGCCCATCAAAGTAAAAACACAGTATGTGTATTGCAAATATATTGCAAGCTACTTCCTTTTCTCTTGGAAAAATCCTGAACAACTGAGTATAGTAGACGATCAATTCTCTTGCGTAACTTAAGGCAGTATCTACTATATTAAACATATGTAAATACAACTTTTTAGAATGGGATTGGATTGAAGTGAAATTGTACGTTTATAAGCAGTATCTGCTATGCTTTATAAATGCACATACTGTGTTTTTACTTTGTGGGATTTTGCTATGAAGATGAGTAACACATCTTCACAAACCAGACAGCACATTTCTCACAGCCTAGTTAACATGGCAATAAATCATTCAATAAGATTTTTACAATTCCATCAAGCATTTTATCACTTTAAAGCGTAGGCCTACAAACTCGAAGGTGAGATCAGTGGCATGGACCAGGAACATACGGTCGTTCACACAAGATCTTAAGCATAGAGGGGAAAGATAAGGTTGTTCACATGATATCCCTTTTAGAAGTGCAAGCCTATAAACTACACTGGCAGTCAAAAGTGTTTGCGCACAAAACCTTTAACGAACTATATCTCGAGAACCGCTCATCATTTGCGCAAACACTTTTGACCGCCAGTGAAGCTCACAAGTGCAATAACACATGCAGAGTATGAAGTGGTTCACACGAGAGTATTAACTTATATTGCATGTGCTTATTGGGAAGATTTGATTGGCATAACATCACTTTGGAAGTTAAAGCCTGTAAACGTTTGATTAGGTGGTTCACATGAACCTATTATCATGTAAATGAGAACACAGCATTGGTGTAGCCAGGGGGGTGTGGAAGGGGTGTACGCACCCGTGGTCTACAACAAATAAAAATGGAATAAAGGAAAAGTAAATAAAAACAATAGGAAAACAATGAAAAAAGGGTGCAGTAGTCCTAATTACTGCTAAATATTACGTTTGGCGGCCCGTCCGATATAGGCAGGTGCCCCTAGCGGCTCCTGGACCCATCACCATTTTGGACTAGGTTTTATTGTGCACCCCGGGGTATGCAATCCTGGCTACGCGGGCGCACAGGTACAGAGAAGGAAGTATGGGGTGTTTCAATTGACACCGCTTTGCAAGGTCTTTATAAAACGGGCTTTAAAATCAAATCAAGAATCGCTGACAGATGGTAATGATCTTCAGCGACACCAAGGAGGGTTGCGGTGGCCAATGAAATCTGAATGCTTTTTAAAAATGTTGTGATAACATAAAATTAGTTGGGATGTCATTAAGATTTCTTTGGCCAACCAAGACCTGTTGTCAGCCTTTTTTTTTTTCGTTGCTACCAGCCGCCACTTGTCGAGGTGTCGCTGAAGGTCGTTACCATTTGTCCGCAAATCTTGATTTGATTCCCGTTGAAATCCGTTACCTTCTGCCGAAGACAAATCGTCACAATGTAAACCCATTCTAAGAACCATGACATAAATAACTTCAGCAGGTGTAACCCTATTAAATTGTAGATGGGATCATGCATGGAGAGAAAAAAAGGGGGAAGTGCACAGTAATTAACATCAATTTACAGTGTTGTCAACCACTTGGCCCATATCCATGAAACCCTGCTGACTCTATTATAGTTGGCAACTAGCCTATTGTCTACTTGTTAAATTTTGACAGGTAGACAGTAGGTTAGTTGCCGACTAGATTAGCAAGGTTTCAAGAACTCACTGTATCTCTTTATACAAGAGCGTACTGTTGTTGATTCGTGATGAATCCACAGCTGATATTCAAATAAGCGCGTCACGCACGGCACGGCGTTTACGGAAGTACATTTACACAGTACACAAAAGTCGGCGCACTGATCATCCGCACTGATCATCGCGCGTCGGGCACTTATAGTACGTGCAGTGCAAAAGCCCGGTGAAAAAATAGATACGTCAAAGCAGCAAACATTCACAAATTAGCACTTCGCGTCAGTCATGCTAAATAATTTTATGACGATGAGTAAGCCTATCTGTTAAATTGAAAATATTTCAAATTTAATTGTTCATACGTTTTCAGGAAAAGTTGTTGAAAGGTATTCAAACACGCCACAGAGTTGTTCATCGCGAATCAACAACTATGCATCCGATGCATCTGCGTATTATTATCACACTCGGTTGGCTAAAGCCACCCTCTCGCGATAAAAATACGCAGACGCATGGATGCATTGTTGTTGATTTGCGATGAACAACTCTGTGGCGTGTTTGAATACCTAATTCATGAATTTGGGCTCTGTTCACCAGTCTTCCTCACTGAGCTACAGTGAAGTGCCAAGACAGTACAGTATGTATTACCGTAACATTAACATTGTGGTGAAAAATTGTTCTTACTCTCAGTAATATCATGTTTTAAATATTTATAGTGAAAATTGCAAGTAGTTGTGACTACAATTTCAGTACCTGATTGCTCTCAGTATTTCAAAAGAAGATCATGCGAATGTAGGCCATAAATTATCAAATCAGATGGCGTAATCAGGTATAAATGATTAGGCCTAGTCTAGTCTGCTTGGACTCCTGGGAGGACAAGAGGCTTAAGAAACTTCCTGGTTCTTGCTCCAAATCTATCCAATCATCTCTCTAGATACTACCCTCTAGCCCCGGGCAGTATCTGGAGAGTGATTTGGGGGTGACCCACTAGTCACGGGCGATATCTGGAAAGTGATTTTGAGTGTGACCTTTAAGCTTACCAAACAGTTATATCTATCTTTGTTCTAGATTTTATTAGAAATATGACTTGGTGAACCATTGTTAAAATGTCAAGTTTGAATAATTTTATGAGCATTCTTTCATCACACAGCCTGGAAACATACTTTTTGTTTTCAAAATGTTTTGAGGAAATGAAAGAAAATGTTTTTTAGTAGGCTAACATGAATTTGTAGTAAAATGTTGAACATGAATTATGTTGTCAAGGGAGAGGTGTATTATAGTGGTGAAGTTTCTAACTCATAATATGGCCAAGTAAAATTTTTTATCAGTTTCCGGTAACATATGCTTTGAAAACATGGAGGAAGAAAGAAGGAAACAAATTTTATTTTAGCAAAAAAATTTATGCTTTCAAAATATTGGGATGGAAGGAAGGGAAAATATTTTATTTTATCAAAGAAGTATGTTGGTTACAAAAACATCAGATATGTACTTTTCAACACATTTTTTGGATGAAAGATATGACTAACTCTGTTGAAAACACTAATTTTAAGTTTCTTTTAGAAGACACTGATCTCACTGTGTACATTTTCAGCATATCTGATTACATGAAAGACTACGGGTGGACGTCATCAGTTCTCAAAATAATTGACGTAAGGAGGCCATCTCTCAACATGTACCGAGGGAAAACTGGGGCGAAGAAGAAACAATTTGTTTTTTCAGAAAAGTGATAAAATTTGCATTTTTTGGGAAGGAAGGGTTACCGGAAACAGACATATTATTTTACTTGGCCTATCCAAGTATTTGAGAGTCAAATGTATTTCATTTTTTTATTTGCTTAGGCTTGGCATCTAAAGACATTTGCTCGTCGGAGTGACATTCACTCACCCTACGAAGAAAACTTCGCTCCAGCAGGAAGTGACATTCGCTTAACAAATTTCATAACATTCGCTACACTTCAGATTGAATTGGCGCGAAGATCGCTCTGAATATTCTTGGGTTACTTAATTCATTCAATAATAACAGCCCTACAACATGCGCGAATGGCATTCCCTTTCATCCATTGAAACTATGTTTGCGCAATTAGGGCAACATTCCCCCTCCATTTTAACGAATAAGGGCCGGTCCAGACTCCCCTATCGTATAGAATATTTTGCTTAGAATATTCTATGCTGGCGACAAAATGACGTAGGTCATGAAATAAAACTGTGTGTTTTATTCGATGACCTACGTCATTTTGTCGTCAGCATAGAATATTCTAAGCAAAATATTCTATACGATAGAGGAGTCTGCACCCGGCCTTAGTCAGAGCGAATATCAAGAGCGAATGTCACTCGGCTGATCGGATGTCTTTGGACCCCAAGCCTTACAGATCATCATAAACATTACTTGATATAAATACTCACTAATCAACCTAAAATTATAGTAAAATGGGTATGTTTAATATGTAATATGTACTACATGAATCAAAAAAAATTGTGCATGGACTACAAATGATCTTGACCTTGATAAAAGCACCAAATCATAAATTTCTTGTTATTGTAGTGAAGCAAATTTAATATACTTTATTTTCTAAGCTTCATTTAGAGCATTTCTATGAGTTTTAATTCTAATTAAAATCTAGGCTAGTATAATAGGTTTAACCCTTTGAACCCTGACCATTCCACATGTATCTGTGCCGCTAACCCGGGCCTACCAAAAAGTTTATATAACCCTTAAACTTACTTTAATTTTGATTTCCTTTGCTTTAATTTTTTAATTTTACAGTTGTCTGAATCGTTCCACTGATCAGCATTCAAAAAAAGAATATTATTTTATGTTGATCAACATATCCGACATTTATGTTGTAGTCTGTGGGCAAAGGTACATTTGTTGAAAATTGTGATCAAATGTACAAAAATATAAGGAATTTTTCACCTTTGTCAAATAGATAATAAAATACTGGGGATTTAAAGTGCGCCATGCCTCCCAGATTTGCAATTCCACTCGGCCTCTGCACACTTTACAGGTGTTCGCTGACCACTGTGGCCCAAGTAAGCTCCATTCCACACCAAGCATCATTTCAGGTTCTGCGACAACCTCTAGGGGCGCTTAACCTTGATCAGCCCACATATGCACCATCGCTGCCCGGATCAGCTCCCCGAGTTTCGTACGGGTTTCCACGAGACAAGTAGCAGTTAGTTCCTTGTCCAAGGGAATTTCAAGCACACTCAACTTTTGGCACCAGCGGGGTTCGAACTCGGGACCTTCTGCATCGCAAGCGAGCGCCTTACCGATTGAGCTAACTTGACTGCTTAAATGACCCACCAAACATATAGATTCAAAGCTTCATTGATGTTTTCCATGGTATATAAAACCATTAGAAATTGTAAGTACCCATGCTGGATGACAAGCACATCAACTGACCTAAATACGGGCAAATCGGTTCATTGGGTATATGGTAATTGTACACATGAGCCATTATACCAGCTCATCGGGTATACGGTACTTGTACACATGAGCAGGTCGGGTTAAGTGTTCATCATCATGTTCATTTGAAGGTTTAAACTCACAGTAGCCAGACATATGCTTAAGGACCCTTAACTCTTTTGGGAAAAGACTAAAGGAAACTAATTTTCAGGACATGCTTCTGTTGCAAAAATACAATAGGAGAGTGTTTTAGGCATTATTGCACATGCTCAAGGGTGATTTTATTTGGGAAAGACAATGGCGAGGAGAGGAAGCCCTGGGAGAAGTCTTGGGCATTGTTATTATTTTTAATTAAGTGGTTTTCTCAAAGATGCAAATCCTCCATTTATTTTCTTAAAAATTTAGTATTTGATAGATTTATTTGTGCTGATAACGAACCTAAAATAAAATATTGAGGTCACCATGCTCGTTTTTGAGATACAGGCATTTCAAAAAGTACATATTTCCCAAAAATATAACCCGATTTACCACACAAAGTATAGGGAAAGCTCCAAAAAGTCAATCATTATGTGCTTGTAAAATAGTAAATACTCCATTCATTTTTTTAATTTTTACATATGTTAAAGCACTTTTTGCGCACTTCAAAATACTGAAATAAAAAAATATGGTCACTGTGTTAGTTCTCAAGAAAAATGACCAAAACTGGCATTTTGTGATAAAATTTGATTACTTTGATGGCATATCTGCGTCTGCATAATTTCCCGCGTATATATTACGCAGCTATGTGGCGCATGATTAACCAAACGCGTTAGTAAAGCATGCGTTCAGTGTGCATTGAAATTTGAGCATGCAAAATGGCCGGATGTGAACACTTTTTTGATTTTTTACTATCTATGAAAAAAATCGATATCCCGTAGGCATAAGCAACTGCATCTCTGAGAAAACCCCTTAAACATTGTTGTATCCACTGGTCTACTGATTTTCAGAATATTGCCCTTACTATTGAGTTATTCCAATCACTTTCACTCACAAAATCAAATTTTGATACCATATGAAAATGCATATTTCTTCATATTAAACCCCTGTCAATTTTCATACCCATATTATGTTTTTTGAAGAGTTATGGTAAAAATGTGCTAAATTCTTGAATATTTTGTTCACAAAAATAAATATCCTATATGTTTCTATAGGCCACACAATTCCTTTATGTAGGTGGTGACCCTTCGTTCAAATAAAGTGTATGTTAAATTTGTCATCAGAACGGAATACCTGCCTTTAATGTGACAGATGGAATTTGGTCAATTGTTTTTGTATTTCCTTTTTCTTGTTTGTTTATTTGTTTATTTTATTTCAAATTTGCCAGAAGGTAACCCAGCCAGGATAAATTTGATAAACAATGTCAAAACTAAACCCAGAATATAGGTCATTGACTCATCCGTTGCTCTGAACAGACAGGGTGTGACCACTGGCTAGAATTGACCGACAAAACTTGTCATTTCCTACGGGCTTTTAATAACCAGTCACCCAGATGACCGGCATCATTTCCTACGGGCTTTTAATAACCATCTAACGAGATGACTTGTCTTAACCTGATGTTTTAAATCATTGGTGGGGACAGGAACTGAAATTGGGACTCTGCACCTTTTTTGATGTATTCTGATGCCCATGATGTACTTACAAAACTCAGCTAGCATCTAGCGCCTAGCTGAAAAGCAGTTAAGTTAGCTCAATCGGTAAGGCACTCGCTTGCGGTGCAGAAGGTCCCGAGTTCAAACCCCCCAGTGCCAAAAGTTGAGTGTGCTTGAAATTCCCTTGGACAAGGAACTAACTGCTAATTGTCTCGTGGAAACCCGTACAAAACTCGGGGAGCTGATCCAGGCAGCGATGGTCATATGTGGGCTGATCAAGGTTCAGCGCCCCTAGAGGTTGTCGCAGAACCTGAAATGATGCTTGGTGTGGAATGGAGCTTACTTGGGCCACAGCGAACACCTGTAAAGTGTGCAGAGGCTGAGTGGAATTACAAATCTGGGAGGCATAGCGCACTATAAATCCCCAGTATTTATTTATTTATTTATAGCTAGACGCTAACAAAGATGCTAAAATTTTAAATTTTAAACTTGCTAGCATCTGGTTAGCATCTTCGTTGCATCTAAAATCAAACTAGATGCTAGCTAGCTGCATTTTGCTAGTTTATCTTGGGAATAACTTGTGCCTGTGTACCGTACCCTTTATCGCTTTTCACAAGATGAGTAAAAACAAACCTTTTTTGTCTGACCCTCCAATTACTCTGACATGCCACATGTCTTTCACCCATCTGTCCCGGTTGACTTGAAGCTACTTGAACAATGTTCTTGTCTGTATGTGTGCAATGGGGAGAATCAGAACACCTCTGAAGACAATTAACAGTGTGAGAGTTAGACAGACCTTTGTCCATTTCACAAGATGAGCAAAACAAACCTTTTTTGTCTGACCCTCCAATTACTCTGACGTGCCACATGTCTGTCACCCCTTCAATCTGTCCCGGTTGACTTGACCAAAGTTCTTGTCTGTGTGGGTGCAATGGGGAGAACCAGAACACCTCTGAAGACAACGGTGTGAGAGCTAGACAGACTTGTCAGCGACAAATACGATCAATGACCGATTAAATCTGCCGATGACTTCCTTAGGGCTAAATGGATGCCAGATGACCACTGGGTAAAAGTAAAGGACAAGTAAAAAAAAATATTTATATCAGGGTGTGAACTCACAACCTACTGATTCTTAGTGTTGCGCTCTCTCAGTAATAGAGCATTTGGACCAAGTATATTTTAAGTCTCATCCAAAATTTTAGGGTTAGGGTTTGGGTATATTAAGGGTTAGGGTCTAAGGGTTGGATCATGGTCATGTGGATAGTGAGTTATGGTCGGGTCATAGGTGAAGTTTTTGATGGGACCTAAAGTCCCAGGGGGTACTAACATTGACAAGGTATACGTATGTGCCTGCCTTTTGGGATTGGTTTTCACGGATTTAGTATTTCGATCGGGTGGTTTTAGTCTCAGATGAAAGCACCCAATTTTCATAAATTGGGTGCTTTTGGGGAAAATTTTCAAAAAAGCACCTAATTTTACTCAAATTGGGTGCTTTTTTGAAAATTTTCCATCAAAATTGGTATATTGATGGGTGAGTTGTTGAGCCAAAAATAGGTATAGAGATGGTCAGTTTTTCAAAGTCCGGCAGGGACATACATGTACAAAATCTTTCGAAGAACCCTTCCCAGGCCCAAGCTTGCCCAGGCCTAAAGTATACCTTTCCATTTCCAAGCATTTCATTTTTTTATTCATTAAACTCATTGCTCTTGTTTCACTCTTTATGAAAAGGTGGTTTAATATTTCTGATGGTTAGGTTTTTCAAAGTCCAGCAGGCACATACCTGTATACATTTTTTCGAAAATGGAAATAGATGGCATTCATTTTCAAACTAAGTATTTAGCTTGACAAGTCACCATCAATTCTGCTATTTGTATTTGGGGACCCACTATTAGATTTCCAGGGGGGATTAGGAAGTTGGGTTTCATGTTGACTGTTTTCTTTTACGCTCATTTGTTAGTGTTTTTTGTTAATTACCAGTTCTTTCCCGTCTCCATGTTCAGGGATGATTTTTGTGTTTCTTCATGGGGGGGGGGGGGGGGGGATGAAAAACATACATAACCCCTTATGAAGTTAAATTTAATGGAGCATCCCTTAGAAATAATCTAGGGAGCCAAACTAGCACTTTACAACAAATCAAGCCAAACCATACCCTGGATGTGGTCGATAGCAAAACTGGCAGTGACTTTTTTCATCATATAGCTTTGAAACTGACATAAATTAGTGTCATAAAGACGCCAGTGATTTCTACGACACTTGTCCACGGTATTATCACGATCAGGTTGATAATTAACAATTTCCTGGCCACATTTGGCACTTCAATGATGGCAGTTGGCCAACTGATTTTATGGGAAAAATACATAATATTTCCAAGCTCATCAGAATAGAAGGATGATTTTATGATGGATTATGCCATGGTCACATAATTACTGGTCGCCAAGCGGTGTCTGGTAATTGGAAGGAAGCCGCAATGCTGCAACATCGGTATGACACCGATAAATGCTTGCGTTGTCCGAATTGTCACTGGTCAGCTGCCGATTATTATTGGACCATAACTGCATGAACTTGAAGACATGGTCTACAACCCGCTAGGTTTTTAAGGATTTAAATTCTTGTAACATACTTCCAGCATCTCTATGGCTCATGGACACCCCCAGTGTCCTATTGGTTTCCGCCAAATTTCTATCCACTATGATGCCATAATTATATTGAAACCTCGCCACAATGTTATGTGACCAAGGTATAAACCACTTCAATTTAAACATGGTTCCCAGCCCATTAGGGAAATCAGGGATAATTATTTTACTTTTTCCAGTCAGGGAAAAATCAGGGAATTTGATAAAAATCATTGTAAAGTCAGGGAATTCTGATTGATCCAAAGATCAAAAATAGTCAGTCAGACTCAATTTCCCCGGTGTGTCGGGTCTCTGTTCATCTACGTTCACATGCATGGTCGTAGGATTTGAAAAGTAACCTGTTTTCGCATTTTTTCTTAAAAAAATTATTATGGAATTTTGAGATTTAATCAGGGAAAAATTAGGGAATTTTGTTTCAGAGCATAATCAAACGCTGTGTGATCATCACATATAATTTGTTTGAAGTGGATCTAAATAATAAAAGGGTGGCAGTGTGAGTTTTATTTTAATCATAACTTGTTGTAGTTTCTTTTCTTTTCCTACTTTCATGCTGCCATCAATAGAACAGCTCTACCCTACAAGTAAAAACACAGTAGGTGCATTGCAGATACATTAATATTGGCTATGCTATGCTAGAATTCAAACAGAAGTTGATTTTCTATTATTGCATGCAATCGAGAAAAATGTCTCTCTGTCCACTGACCTCCCTTGTTCCAAAAGGAAAATTAGCTAACTGATAATCTCTCCTACCACGCTGGCCTAAATCAGACAAGCGCTCTAAATATCTCACCTAAGAGCCAGGGGGGCTACTCAAATTTGGTTTGGGTAGGGACGCACCTCTGGGAAATTTGGAAAGCCACCCATCCAAATACAAATTTTCAAGAAAAATTGACCCATCCATATACCAAATCTTCTAAATTTTGAGCCAAATTTAATCAAAAATCTCATTTTTTCTGTCCAAATTTGCTCCATTTTGGCTAAATTTTCTATTATTTTGAGAAGAAATGTCCAAACTTGCGGCATTTGGCGCAAATTTACGAAAATTTTGAAAAGAAAACCCATCAAAATACCACTTTTTGCGAAGATAAAGGACCAATTCAAATACCAGAAAGCCTGATTTTGGTACCCAAATTTGCGGCACGTCCCCATAGCCCCTTTTGTACTAAATAGTCCCCCCCAGGAAATCAGACAAGCGCCCTAAATATCTCACCTAAGAGCCCTCAAAAGGATTATATATATGAGTGAATTATCGCTGATGTGCAGTCCCAGCATCTCCCTGTTCACTGACCCCCCGTGTTCCCAAAGGAAAATTAGCTAACCGATAATCTCTCTTGCCACACTGGCCTAAATCAGACAAGCGCCCTAAATATCTCACCTAAGAGCCCTCAAAAGGATTATATATGAGTGAATTATCGCTGGTGTGTAGTCCCAGTAAGATTAGGCCACTGGCCATGAATGACTTATAGGGCAAGATGATTTCAGCCTCGAAGTGTACCGTCTGTGGTGCATGCGATCTCTTGTGAAGCTTCTTTTTGTGATGCATGTTTATATGTTACATCAATGTTACATGAGGGGAGTGGTTTAGCTAAGAGCAGGCCTGTGTTTATGGGAGGTGCGATGTTCAGCAAAACTTCATTTTGAGCTACAGGTGAAAATACGTGAAAAGGTCCTAATTTTAATCTTTTTTTGCAGAGTTGCAATATTTATGCTTCAAAACACTTGCAAAGTTTCATTTCACAGGCATGAGAATTTTCAGATAATTATCTGATTTCAGATATTTTGTCATCCAAAATCATCCAAATTCAGATAATTATGGGCTTGATTTAACCTTTTTAGTGTTTTTTTGGTTTAATTTTACCAAATTCAGATATTTACATGAAAAATCATTCTCATGCCTGATTTCAAGGAAATGACTGGGAATTTGTTTATATTTGTTCTGAGGACCATCAACAGAAAACATAGGGCCTAGGGTTAGACTATGGTCACAATACATCGTACGAACAGTTATGAACAGTGTTTAGTCCATCTAATAGGACCATGCGACGACCTCGCTGCTCGCTTTGCTCACTGCCTGTGGTCCTTTTAAACGGACTAAACACTGCTCGTAACTGTTCGTACGAGTTATTGTGACCATAGTCTTAGTTACGCTCGACTCAAGAGCGTTGGGCCTTCTTGCTATTTGAAATTCATGCTAGCGATTCTGATAACAACATAGTGAGTAAAAACATACTAAATCCATATTAACATGAGATGTTAGAGTTAGTATATACACATCTGTATACCACAGGCCATGCATGGCTACATGACTTATTTTCCCTGCTCATAAACCCAGAGAAGGACTGAAAAATGAATTATTACTGATATGGAATTCCCACGAAGCTTAAGACATTACGGTTTGCTTTAGGATGTAACAAGATAATATCTTGTGTGTATCCCATCATGCATTGCCTATTACAGATTGTTTGTATGGGGAATCCTGTGAGTATATGTAGTGATGAAATGCCCATAAATCAAAGCTACCTGTTGTAATCTTGCATTTTAGGCATGTTTCATCACTAACTACTCACATGACTTGCTGTACAAAATTTCCCAAAGGAAGCAAGGCATGATGGGATACACACAATATTTTCTCTTGGATGTAACACCAGGATATGTGGGAACATGAGAATAAATTAGTGTGAAATGGTTTGACTGGTCCCAGTTGAGTGCCGGCTTCATATTGAACAGATATCAATCGACACAACTACGCATATTGAAATGATTCTGTAATGCGGCAACACTGATTTGTTTTATAAATAAAACTTTGTGATCCTTATACACATAAGGTTAAAGGTGTAGGCCTATAGTTCAACATGTGTATAAGTTTCATTTGGCTAAATGGCCTTTGCCACTGAAATGCATTTTGTTAGGTTCAAGCCTTTGGTTGTTTCTTTTTTACTCTTCAAAGGCAGAGACAATAAGTATGCAACTATGGGGATGAGGATTTTATGTTAATACATTAAGGAATGAAAAATAGGTCTACCAATTAATATTACATTGCATACATGCATACAGAAGATCATTTATATTGCACCTTTACATCAAGATCAAAGTGCATAGAAATATACATCTGAGAATAAAATAGCAAACAAACACTTTATACGTCTTGACAGCTTTTTGAAAGATGATAATGAGTCAGAATTTCTAATGTTAATAGGAAGATTGTTCCATACAGAAGGTGCAATGTAGCAAAGGAATGATTGCTGGCAGATTTGAGTGCTTTTATGGTTGAAAGCTGGTTAAGATGTGTCTAATCAGAAGCAGAGCGTAGGAAGCAAGGTGGTTTATACAGAGTCAGACATGAAGATAGGTAGGCCAGCACGAGGTCTGAAAGGCACTTAAAAACAGTAACAAGGCTCTTGAAAGTTACTCCATCTTTAAAAGGTAGCCCGTGCAATTGTTAAATTGCATGGTGATGCATTATCGTATTTTGCAGCTCTGCAAATTAACTTGGCTAGCTGCCCAAGTTTTATGCCATATGTCCGAAACTATAAAGAATTTGAAGGTGAAAATTCAGGAATTGGGGCTTAAATCAAGGAACCTCTTCTTGGATTAAGCTATTGAAATTGTTTTTCAATAGTTTTTTTTAGCATATGAGTAGGGCCTACTCAAGATGACAAAATACATAATAGTCATCAAAACTCAAAATAACTCTCCCTTGTGGGCACTTTTCTAAAATGGCTGCCAAAATATGTTTTTCCTATTCAAGATTTGTGTACAACAATATTAAAACAACATTGAAATAATTAGATATTCAAAATGATGGATGGAAAAAGACTTTACAGGTTACATAATAATATTTTGTCCCAAAGGTATGCCATTTGTTTAAAATCCAAGATGGTGTCCACAACAATACTAAAAATGGCCACCAAAATTCAACACTATTATCTCAAATAGTGTTGAAGGTGGCAAAGTAACATTTAATCCCAAAATTATGTCAAACAAATGCTACAAATCCCATATGGCACCCAAAATGAGGCCCAAAATGGCTATCAAAACACAAAAATTGTACAAAAATAGTTTACTGCAACTTTTAAAAATACAGTGTGGAACCTTAAAAACAGGAATTTTTGGACCGTATAATTTAGCTTTTATTATCATGAGCTCATATTATCCAACTCATTTAACATGTAAAAGTGATTTTTGGGACTTCAAAAATTATACCTGGTATCAGGGGTTTCAATTTCAATGCTTGTATTAAGGAGGTTCAACTGTACCTCGTGTTTATTTGATTTAATACATTTGTTCTCCTCTATGATGTATCTACAAGCAAATATAGAAATGTTTAAGCTTACTGGGACCGTACACAAGTAATAATTCACTCATTCTTAATCCTTTAGAGGGCTCAAGACAAAGCTAGAAAGCCTATAGCAAGGGATTGTGGAAATTTGCCATAGAGCATCTGTGACATGAAAAAGGGAAATGAGTCACTTGTTGGGAATTTCAATTATTTTTTATTTTTTATTTCAGCCTAAAAATGTTGCATTTTGTTCCAATTGGATCCCATCATAGAAAGTCATCTGGTTCCAGTGGGGAGATATTCCCTAGTGTTTCATAGCGCATATATATATATATATATATATAATAGAACTGCATTTATACTGCGCTGATCACTCAAGGTTCTCAAGGTACTGCTGTGTGTCAGTGGGGACAGCTTGTTAATCGGACTGTTCACAAGTCCAACAGCTCGCTAGTTCGAATTGTAATTTAGGCTCGCCGTCCAAATTTTTAATTTTGGACTGGCGACACCAACTGTTTGAAATCTTAAAGAATACCAGCATTTGTGGGTTAACTTGTTACCAGAATAGTTTCAAACAGAATCTTTAATTTTCCATGTGTTTTACAAAAGGCTCAGCGTTTTATATATATAAGATTATTTATATAACCTAAAACTACAAAAGACATTTAGCTATCCCTTACTAAAGTTACAAGCATTATTTAAGCAATATATTGCTTATAAAATAGGCAATATATGGCTTATAAAATTATTACTTTTTATTATAGCATCAGTATACACCAGTCCATCCGTTGCATAATTTAAAAGGCTCTTCAGGACTAAGGCTATTTTATCAAGTCTTCATTGCGACCAATATATCTGTCCCACAAAGTAAAAACGCAGTATGTGCATTTATAAAGCATAGTAGATACATCCTATTAGCATGCAATTTCACTTCATTCCTCTCCCATGCTAGAAGATTGTATGTACATATGTTTGACATAGTAGATACTGCCTTAAGTCATGAAAGAGAATTGATCGTCTGCTCATTTGTGCAGTAGTTCTCCAAGGGAAAAGAAAGTAACTTGAAATATATTACACATACTGCATTTTTACTT
>JXSR01S011045.1:44353-63556 GCA_000969725.1 Ophiothrix spiculata
ATCATTGTATATAATATGAGATGAAAAACAGTAAATTAAAATTTAAATTGCATATTCTTTCGCTTATGTTTAATTAGTACATTAGAGAGGTATCTTGAAGGACACCCGAATGAAATTTTAAAGTTGCATTTTAAAGTAGAAACGTTAACAATACAATACTGACTGGCACAAAAAAATATTTTCCAATAACTACACACTTCTATGACCTTATTTGTTTTTAATTAGACAATTTTAATTTTAAGAACGAAAGTATTTGCTAATACCGATACTAGTCTATGATGCATTCAAGCAATAACAACACGAGTAATCGCGCATCCAGTAAGCGCCCTGTAAATAACCTTGTTATTTTATAGACATGATAGATACACTCTCTCTATACCCTCCATCCGATATCGTGTCCCAAGTGTAATTAAATGTTTTTAGCTGTCGCTCTGGAAAATAAGATTAAGTTAAATAAGCTTTTAATCGAATATATTTGCAGCCCGACATTTACTAATATGTAGGTCAAGAATACAAAATGACGATATTGCGTCATTAATTACAAGTAGAATGTGATGAAATTATAAATGACTTTTTTGAGTGTCGGTGTAATGAAATACAGGGTCCATGTGGCTGAGTGTCTTAGTACTATCAAATTCTGTATAACGTACATGTACATGTGCGATCATTTAATCATTGATTGCGACTTACTCAATAGTAGTTCAATTAGAATCAAACTCTTGTTTATGGGAGACAGTCACATTACACCGGCAATGCGTTTTTAACCCATTGATGTGAAAAGCTAACTTTTTAAGTAGCATTAAAACAAATGAATTAGGGTATGAGTCCAATGATTAAGTTCATGTTTAGTTATTTGTTAAAGCTATAGGTTCAATTTGGTCATCAGAAACTGTTGTGATCTGATGTGGAAAATGTTCAAATTTTCATGTACGGTATGTTTAAGAATTGCGTGCTCATCAATTGACATATTTAAATTACCGTAGTTCTGGAAACGCAACTCATATACTTAAACTTTTTCAATCTTCAATGTATATAGTGTTGTCTGATTTTCATAGAACGCTCTAAAATGACTTGATGTAAGAATAAACGAATTCATCTTCTGTATAAAGGTACAGTGGTAAGCTGACATATGAGTCCTAAAAGTATACCCAACACCTGACAGAATTGTTAAGTATAAATGTTGCGTAAAAATACGCCTTTTTGCGTAAGTGAAAAAATGAAGTACCAGTGAATATTATTAAGCAGTATATAACTACTCTTTATTTTCAAAATACACATGCAGTCGTTTAAGAGAATATCTAGTATTCAGAGCTTTAAGATATTTCTTTATGTCATGTTAATCGAATTTTCACTCCCATGAAAGAAGTCTTATAACTAATGTAAATATGTATGTACCTAAAGCCATTGCAAGAACGCACTTTGCATAGGAAACAAAGTAAAAAGAACATATTTCTTCAAACCTTATTATAAGGTACCACTGGCAAATTGTATTTTGAATATGCACAGGTTTATACAGGATTAGTCTTGAAATTGTTAACACGCTACAGAGTTGCTTTATTGAAAATCAACAACGACGCATCATGCGTCTGCGTATTTCATTACGCCAACCGAGCGCGTGTTAAAAATGCACAGAGTTGTTGATTTGTGATGAATAACACTTTAGCGTGTTTGAATACTTTCAACAACAGCAATCTTCCTGAAAGCGTATGAATTAGATTCTAAATGTTTTAATTTAACAGATAAGCCTACATCTTAATAGAAATAGTTTGCAGAATATGAAGCAAAGTTATGAATGTTCCCTGCTTTTACGTTTTTAAATTCCCGAGCACCGGGATTTGCACGTACTTAAATTGCTAAACGCGCGATGATCTGTGTGTACTATGTAAACGCGTTTCCGTAAACACTGTGCCGTGTGTGACGCGCTATTTCCAATATCAATTATAGGTTCATCACGAATCAACATCGCTGCACTCCTGTTTAAAGAGATACAGTTAGATGTTGAATACGTCATGTATTATGCATTGTGTTTATCAATTCATTGTATTCTCAAACTAGGATCGAAATTCAATGCATGAAAAGATCACTTCTTTCCGCTTCAGTCAGACTTAATGTGATCCACGATTCTATTTATACGTAAAAACGTGTAGGCAAATTCTTTTGTAACCCATTTAGAAATACGATGACATAAAACAATATAGAAGTTTCCAAACAAATAAGTTATACGTGTACTGTTAAATCTACATTGATGTAAGTGTTGATGTACTACGAAGGGTGCCCATCTCACTTTCAAAGCGATTGGTTCAGACTCCACTTGGGGTTTATTTGCGGTAAGAGAATCGCCACACCTCCTTCTTCGCAAGCATTAAATATGTCCGGTACCCATTTGACACTTTGGGTGAGGAGCACATTAGGGTAAGTATCTTACACTACAAACGCTGTCAACCGGGTTCGAATCCACGCCTCCCAATGCCGGTTGATTAACAGTTGGGGACTTATCCGCTAGACCATGAATGTCCCTTAACGAACTTGTAACAGTATGGATTAATAAACGGGTAACAGAGATTCAAGCGCAAGTGTATCAACAATCGAATGAGAATATTCTGATCATAAACTAAAAACTCATGTCAAAATAATAAGACCCAAAGTCAAACAATGGCTAAACGCACAGAACAAACGTTCTTTAAACACAATAGTAACCCCCCCCCCCCCCCCCCCCCGGGGTGGCAGTCCCATTCTGGCGGTGAAGCGTATGTAAGGGTCAAAAATACCCCCTTTTTCAGCATCGCTTGCACCCAAAGACCCCATTTTCTTTTACAATTGCATGTGCTCTCAC
This sequence comes from Ophiothrix spiculata, assembly GCA_000969725.1. NCBI lineage: Eukaryota > Metazoa > Echinodermata > Ophiuroidea > Amphilepidida > Ophiotrichidae > Ophiothrix > Ophiothrix spiculata. The sequence continues at coordinate 47,187 of JXSR01S011045.1, forward strand.
CCAAAGACCCCATAATTTTTAATATTTTTCTCTCACCGAATGCTAATTTTCGTTCACCGAATGGCAATAAAAAGGTTCTCGCCCAATGACCCGTAATTTTTTTTTACCAATAAGCCCTCGTATTTTTGTATTGTCTCTCACTGAATGCCAAAAATAAGGCTCGCACCCAAAGACACTCATTTTTTGAGCCTTTGTTCACACCGAATGCACCAGCCTGTCGGAGTGCAGCCCTTACACCCGTATCCAATTTCATATTCGACTTCCGAGTTTTGAAGCAGAATGAAATTTTATCGCCGTTAGAACTTACTAGCAAAGGATATGTAAAGCACCGTTGTTGAAGTTTGATGAAGTGTTTTTGTCCATGTAAGTTATTATTTAGAAAATTGCTATTCTCAATTACATCAAGTAAACATAAGTTGGAAAAAACGTGCTACTTTTTAAGACACCGTTATTTAATTTCAATCATTAGTGCAGTATAATTTGATTTCCAGTTAGGTTAAAGACCGAATTCTTTAAAATATACTTGTTCAAAACTATTGTTTACAAATAATTGTTCAATCTCAGACAATAAAAAAAATCAGTTTTTGTTAACTAATAATTACACTGACTATTCCCCTAGTCCCGTTATTTGGCGGCAAAGTACACAGCAAGCAACAGCGGCTGGTAGTCGAATTTGGCAATCGGCTGAAAACATGCATCCCTTGATAAAACTACTAGTGCATTCAGTTTTGGTAATCCATTATAATCAGTCCACATTATCAGCTTTAAGTATTACTATCGTTGAATCAGTTAGAAAGTGATGAATGTCTAAATTCAACCAGTTTACAAATTAGATGCAGGCCTATCACGGAATCATTATTTGTTTTAAGGCGACGTAACTAATTTTGTTTCATAAACAAACTCATTTTCTATTGTAAACCTTAAAATGGTTACAAAAATAAACTCACAGTTAGTTAAGCAGTATATAGAATAGTAATCGCTGGTTGTAAATTATAAAATTAAAAATCACACATTCCCTGTTAAGTCTTTGTAATTATGAATATACCACAAAATAGTTAAAGTGTATGAACTAGTTGACGCAATAAAAAGGAAATATATGACAATTTTGCAAAAACAACTTGTCAACCAATGATTTGAAGAAACCTTTTGATGGATATTAGTCTATTCTCTGTGTATATTCTGAAATTGCAGAGACACAAGCATTATATTCACGATGATAAAAATGAACTATAAAAGTATACGTCTTCTGGCAAATATCGAAAAGACAACACAAAAAACATGTCAAGTCTAATCTCATTTTCTGTCAAACTGATCTAAACACAAAGTCAATTGGATGAGGATGTTCAATCGTTATTAAATGTGTGTGATCCAATTATCATCGAGTTTCGTTACCAACTCGCTGGTGAATTTTAATCTAATCTAACGAGTCATTCGTATGCATTTTATATATTTCTGTTATGTAGTTAACCTACCACTTTTAGCAAAATAAAAAAATACGAATTATTCTATATTATTCACCACTTAATTTAAAATTTTAAAAACAAATGTAGTTTCGTTAATTTTCTTATTGTTGTACCCAGTGCAATAAATTGAATTATTAATGGAAAACAAGACCACTCTTCTGAATTGTGTGGAGGCAGTTTCTCTAATATCATTAGTTCTAACAACCTGAAATAATGTTACAGTAGATATAGATAACCAGCAGAACAAATATTGAAAAAAGAACACGGTCTTATTGTATTTAAGTGAATAAATGAATCTAAGGAATACATAGTATAGTACACAAAATCTCAGTGCTATTTGTTTGTAAACGGTTTTATAAATCCTTATCAATTCCACGTTTTGCAACAGAGAATAAATTTGATAATCCATGCGATATGTTATATTTCAAGGTTTATTAAAAGAATATTGTAATCGCAGCAAAATGCTGAATTAAAACAATATTTACAATTTTAAAATACATATAAAACATGCAAATGTCATTACATACAATATGATTAAAACAAGTATGCCAGCACACAATATATTCGGAAACAAAAACAAACAAACAAACAAACAAACAAGCAGACAAACAAACAAGTTACGTTTTGGTGCAATTGGCGTTAAACCGTTAGAAAGACGAAGGTTAATACTTGTGAGATTCTAATCAATCTGACGACACTTCTATCTAATCATCCCGTATAGCCTTACACATTTGAAGCCTAGTGATTTTTTCCCCTCAGTCAATACAAGTGAGGTAATGTTTTATTCAATTTTTTTTTATCATGCGAATAACATACAAAAAATAGAGAATTAAGGAATCACATAAAAACAATACTTCTTGACATTTTTTGAAGAACTACACTTCTTTCAAAGATCTGGATGCCACAAGTGAAGACTGTAGTAGAAGATATGCTTTTTTGTCACATAATATACGTTTTGAGATAGGAGCGTTTAAATTCCGACTTTTCCATAATGTTTTAAGCACAAATGGGTATTGAATACATATCAGGTATATTGAGTATTTCATTTTTGATGATTTAAAGGGATTTATCGATTATTCAATTTATTTTATCAATTATTACTGTTTTGGACTAAAATACTTTTTCCTCTATAATCGTAAACGCCAAAGAAAAAAATCATATTTGACTTAAACTAAATAATGCAAACGTTTTAAATATATATATTTGAAATGCACTAGTCACAGCGAACAATTTGTCATGCAATTCCAGGAAATCAGAGCCTGTTGAAACTTTGACATCATTCGACCTCTGATCGATTTTGGCCTATATCTCCTTAACCCAACCACCAAGATATGCAAAATATTAAATGTTTTGAGTCTATTGGACATGGCAATTAATTTGATTTGTTACTCCACATATTTTGAGCATTATCAAAATTTCAGTCAAAAATAACAACGGTAAACCACAGTTTACAATAGTAAACTCAAATTCACTCAATATTGTCAAAACGTATCTTAAGTACTAGTACTCCTCTACAGTGTCCACCTGTATTATAAACAAAACGAAACAACTGCATAAACAAGTTATATAAATTAATTCTATCTTTCCCTTAATAAGTGCAATAGATAATCTGATGAATGAATTTAATTTGGTTTTTATTGTAATAAGGTCATGTTTTTATTCAAAACGCTTCAAGCTAAAATATAAATAGCTTTTAGTACATTTAATTGGAAAGCATAGCCAACTATATTATTCTTCTGGCAGAAGATACAGTATAATTGAGTACTGTTGTTCTTTATTAAGTCAGCAGTTTACTGGATTTTGTTGTTTTATACTTTTAGCGAATTAATTATCGTATAAAATATACGATTAAATAATATAATTTAGTTGAATATATATTATAGATTTTGCTTATCCCAGTGCAATGTCACTTGAGGTGTGTCAATTAATACTTTAAAATGTGACAACATTTCAACAGCAGTATACATCATAAAACGAACTGTTTTTGACCAACGGTAAATTATTTTTGCCAACCAGCTATTAAAAAAACCACATATATCTAATTAGGGCGCCACAGAACACGTTTTCCTAGAACGTATTGCTGTCTTATACTGGACACAAACTGATGTCTTACATGTATGTACAGGTAACTTAACCCAACATTCTCTGTCGGAGTAAATGTATTAAGGCAAATCCAGGACTATAAAACTTGTTTAATTTACAAACATTTGTTTATTTCTAGACATCGTAAAAGCGTAACTCATTCCAAATAGTAAATGCATAAGAAGACATTTTTGTGAACATCTGGTTTGCTATATTTCACCAAGTCATCATCATAGACATAATATCTCACGGCTCGTATCATCTGTGTTTGTGCAGTGTGTTCAGAATCACACTATTCTAAATGTTATAAATGTCTTTGTAGTGAAAAATTACATCACTATTGTAATTCGGATCATTAATGTAATTATAATTAGCGCATGAGCATATCTTTAAACATGCCTTAGGTAGCCTCACGACATGCTTCGCTTTTTTGTAACATTAACCAACTCTGAACAACAATTTAATGATATTATATGTGTCCCGCCGCGGCAAAAGGGTGCAGTTGTCGGCTCCTACATGTTGCCCATTGTAGCATATCTGATGCATACAAATAGCATACATCAGATATGCTACAATGAGCAACATGTACGAGCCGACAACTGCACCCTTTTGCCGCGGCGGTCCACATATTAAAGATTTCTAGAAAAAAGAACGTTCCAGTTGAGGAATATTGAATAGGAAAAGCTCTTAAGGAAATCAATTTTAAAACCGCGAGAGGTATTAACATTTTATATCTATATTTTGCGATAAAAAAGGTTTTAACTGCCTGTATTGCTCGTTAAGGTTTCTTTTACACTTAAAATATAAAAATGATTTTTAGAATATCTTCAAAGAAAAAATATATATTTATAATAAGTATTTGTCTCTTGAATATATTTTCAAGTGCAGAAAACAAAATTGAACAAAAATGACATGAAAAAAGGAAAAAGATCAGCAGTTCAGTTCAATACAGTTTATTGGCAGTATAGATTAAAGAAATTAACTGGATCTCCTGCAATCCGGTGTATGCGAAATATTTATCATATTTTTTTTTTCAATTTATAAGAGAAAATGTAAAACAAATAGTCATGGAATTATCATCAAGTCTCTTTTTATTTACATAAAAATAAAAACAACTTTGTTTTTATAATGTTATACCCTTAAGATTTCCCTTATTACAACGAAGAAAGACAAGCACTGTTTGTCACTGTGTTCAAAAAGAGGTGACATAAACAACGTTTATTAATTACTTATTATAAAGGTAATTGTTTTTTACATCCTTTGCGTCATGTTGATGAAAAAATCGGGGTACCACCTAAGGTGAGGTTATGGTAAGCCGTCAAAAGTCCGAGGGGGATGGATGGTTGCTACCTCGAAAAAACAAATCACCATTGTGAAAAATATCTGCATGATATGAACTTGAAAAATCGGACATTTAGACCTTTTATAACGATGATTTTTAAAAAGAGCCCATTTGTGCCCAATGTCGATTTTTCGGTCCGGAAATACTTTGTGACGTCAAAATTACGTAACATCTTGGCCTATTTCATGATCTTGTTATTAATGGATAAAAAAGACCCTACCCTATACTATAGTACAAAACAATATAACTTTGAGAGTCCTAATTTCAAAATAACAAGGAAGTAGTGACTACCCCCCCCCCCCCCCCTAAGGAAGAAACCTTACAAAAAAGGCTCAGGAAGACTAGGGTTAAAATGTAACGTTCACTTAACAGAGGTGACATAAACAACGTTTATTAATAAATTAACTTATTATTGATACCTTAAAGAGCATAACGCTGAAGAGAAGTTGATGGCCCTCTGTTCAGTCCGTTGTATCACATCACATATCATATTACAATCAAAATGTAAAATGTGTAAAAAATGAAACCAATATACGTGAGTTGTAAGTCTCTCATCAAAAAAATAAATAAACAGTAACAGTTCCTTGTCGGTTAATCTATTTAGTTTTTAACACTGTCAAATAAGTTGTTTTCTATTACATGTAAATCGTAAAGTTCTCATTTGGCCCTCTTTTTTCGATCAAAAGATTGTAATCAATTTGATAACAGCACCGCACTTGTAGCGATGAAAAAAAAGATCGTATATGGCCAAGTGTTGTGGGCTATAATTAATTGGCAATGGATCTGATTCTTATCTTTCTCGTTAGGTTCATTTTACACTCAAAATATAAACATGCTTTTAAGAAAATCTTTTTTAAAAAAAATCAACATATTTATAATAAGTATTTGTCTCGTGAATATATGTTCAAGTGCAGAAAAAAATGAACAAGATCAGCAGCTCAGTTCAAAAACAGTTCATTGAAAGAATAGATTTAAAAACCCAAATGGATCTCAAGCAACCCAGTGTATATTACTTATAAAATGTCTATCATATATTCATTCATTTTTTTTTATAAGAGTGAAATGTAAAATAAATAGTTATCAGGAATTATCATCAAGCATCTTTTTATTTTAAATAAGTTATCATAAAAATAAAACAGCTTTGTTTTTATAATGTTATACCCTGAAGATTTCCCTTATTACAACGAAGAAAGCAAGACAAGCACTGTTTGTCACTGCGTTCACAAAGATTTAAAACTGATTGCATTCTATATGATAACATCACATGTCTTCTGGCAAATATCAAGAAGACAACCGAACATGTCAATATATTCTTCTGGCAATTTTTTTGTTCAATTTCTGAATGTGGAAGGGAAAATTTAATATGCTTTTACCTATCCTACTTATTAAAATCACTTTTTCTGTACATAATAATTTTAGTAATTGCAGTAAATAAAAAATCTTCAATCAGAGGTATGCATTTTAAATGTATTTTAGCACCACAAGAATGACAACATTCTTCCAACAAATGTAATAAATGTTATTCCTTCTTTTTATTAAAATGCGTTGAATTTTGCACTATTTAAATCGTATAGTCCTCATTTGACCATCTTTTTTCAATCAAAAGATTGTAAACAATTTGATTACAACACCGCACCTGTAGCGATGAAGAAAAAAAAAAGATCGTTTATGGCCAAGTGTTGTGGGCTATAATTAATTGGCAATGGATCTGATTCAACACAATTGGATTGTCACGTACAACACAGTATTTTCTCTTTTACACGGAAAAATACCACCAATTCACAGGGAGCAATTGTAATGTCAGTTCACACAAAAATGTATTAATATATACATTCAGAAGCAAATCGGCACATGTCTGTTTCACATGTTATTGCATTGATATTGACATTTAAGGGTACGAAGAATCCATATGCTCAGGAAAATGTGAATCCTAACTATTTTTCAATCATGAAAAGATAAATAGTTTCCACTGTCTTTGCGGGGACTCGAACCATGGATTATGGCGGGGGTTAGTCATGCATTACGAAGCTAGAGATCTATCGCTGAGCTATCAAGGCAGCGTTGAGAACGTTGACTAAAATCTAAAACATAAACCTTAGATTGCCGTATTTTTCTTTGTTTACATAAAAATTGCAATTTGTGCCTCCTTGGAATGCTCAATTTGTAAGTAAATTATGTGAATGCGTATATCAGACAAAATGTAGATAATGTAGATACTTAAAACTTGCAATTCACAGCTCAAACAGGGCAAACTCAGAGTCGTAATTCACGTCCGGATTTTTGGGCAAAACAACCCGGGTTTGTTACATTATCATTCAAAATCAACTCAGCATATTTATAAAATATTTTTTGTAATTCATAAGAAGTATCAAGCCTACAATCTGTCAAAATTTGAAACCAGTCGATTTGTTCGAACATCATGAAAATATGAGGTTTCGGCGAAAAGGGTAAACTTTTTCGAAGTAATCTTTAGGCGTCATTTTGACCTTGATAATGGATTTGAAATCACTAGTAAAATTTCATGTATAAACTAGAGATTCTACTTAATACGTACGCCAAAAACTGTGATATTTTGATAGGTGTAAGTAGGTAAAAACTTTCAGTAAAAATGACATTCAGCCGAACGATACGTTTTTAGGGACTGTGGCCTTAATGCAGCTTTGTACCTTTTAATTCCATCAAACTTAAGTCAAACCTAAACCATTAGAATATCAATGGATCAAGAACTGTATTAGTAGTGAATTCTGATTCTACATTCTTGTATTTTAACATCTGATGCAAAGACGTTACCTTAGCCTCAGCATTATAATATAATACAATATTATTAAATAAACCTATTTCTGTCGTGTTAAATTTACATCACTGTAATTTGTTTTTTAAGTTTATTTTTTGAATGTTTTTTTTTTCTTCGATAACTTATGAAAATAATTTTACCACGTATTTACCTAATCACAAAAAATACCCCGTTAAATATTTTGGAGACCCCAAAAAGCTGTAATGTTCATTTCTCTGCATTGCATGTTTCCGTATTTTAATTGTCTAGACATCAGTAATGCATTTCTCTTAAATGGAGAGTAATAATCTTGATAGCGAGTGCATTAGAACACTAATTGTTAACACCCGATCTGCTATCTTTCATCACGACGTGCATTTGTTTAATACTACAATCAGACATGATGTATCCATTGCAACTTATTTTCGTTCAGTGATCTTGTTTATTATATATACGAGAGGAGTTCAATTAGCTCGTGGCCTGATAAAGAAAAAACCCACAAACGATGCAGTTTCTACGAGAATATTATGAAAATCTCCTGTATTTTAGGATAACAATTTTTTTAAATTAAATATAATTTATTATAAAGAAAGTAACCCAAACAACCCAAAAATAAACATGAGAATGCTGTATTGTTACATTTTTGGCTCAATCTTACAACTCAACTTACAAGTAAACTACATGTATACAAATCCTCATATTAGACGAATACAAAGGAATATAGACATAAAGAAGCATGTAAAAGCATGCCATACAGAGCTCAAACGGGGAGATATTGGGTTCGTATTGCCCAGCTGTTTTAAATTACATTATTATTCAAAATCAACACCACATAGTTTAACAAAACTAATAATCGCTCAAAAGGAAGCATCAAGCCTACAATCTGTCAAAAATTGAAAATAATCGTAATATCAAAACATTTTGAATTTACAAGGCTTTGACGAAAAAGGCCTTGATGCCTTTATACACTTATTCGTGGAAGACAAATTACTAGTCTAGATTCAAATACACTATTTAAATACTTTATACCTCATGTACGCCAAAAAGAATTGTTAGTATCCCTTTTAAATCCTGTATACTAGTTTATATCATAAAAATCAACGTTTTCTTTTTCATTACAAAATCGTATAAATGGGTTATTAAGAAAAATTAGTTGATATATATTTTACCATTTTGGAGAAAAAAACCCAAGTGATTATTAAAAAAACCGTTGTTGAAAAAAGTGTCATACCCTGTAGACATTTCTATTTTCAATTCAGAAAGTGAGGCATTGTTTTGCACTGTGTTCATTATGATTGCAAAGTGAATAAAAAATGTGAAAAAAGGTAATACGAAAGAGCATGGTAAATCTATTCTCTTGACGATTTCTTTAGCTAAGTAAAAAACGACTTTTCTTCTGATTGTGATGAGGCAAGAAGTATTGTGTTCTGTAAAAATTGACTGTTCCTGTGTGTTATTGAACTATAGAGAATGAGCAAGATCAAATTCAATGAAGGTTCTTTCACGTTTTTTAAGTTGCATGCATGTTATTAAACATGCTTTGCGTAACTGATTTTGTTATATCTCAAGTGATCACAATATTGAATCTGTTGTTGATTGTTTAAATTTAAAAAAAGTGAAAAAAGTAGCTAACGGTATGGTAACCCAAATCAATATTATAGACGATATGCGTCGGTGTTTTACATGGTTATTATACATGTACATACAGTATGCAAAATGAAAATGACCAAAATTCATAACTGTATTACAAAAGAACTACCGATACTTAAAACCATAGTTTCGAATCATGTTAATGTGCAGACTCTTCTGCTTATTTAAAAAAAGAAATCGGTAATTCCTAAAAGAATTCATGCATGTTTTAGGAAAGAAACAAACTTTACAAGCTTTCCACGGAATTAATGACCACACACAATATAAAATAAGTACTCTTGTTGCGCATACCCTGCTCTTCTTTGATGCGATTTGGAGCTCTGTACTTTATACTCGCAATCCGCGTCTCAGATCCTAATGGTCACTTAACAAATATGGCTTTTAATTTGCTTTAAGTTTACTCTGCAAAAAAGCTTTGAACCTCTGAAGGCCTGTGTATTTGTAATTACATTTCAACTACGGACTGCCTTGTTCATCTGTGTCAGAAGGTGTCAAACGATGTATTATTTTACGATGTGTGATTCTTAGTACCAACGACCGGCCTTACTAATTCTTGTCAGACAGGTTTAAAACTAGTTTCATGCATGTCATTGATTGATATTTGTCACAATTCAGCATCGAAATCCTATATTGTAATGGTTCTATCAAGTATTCCTTTCTGTTAAAGCTCAGCGTATTATTATCAGTTTTTCCTATGAATGGTTCATATCCATGATTCAATGTTTATTAATCGAAGCTATTATTTGTACCAAATTTCAAGTACTAAGTAGCTTTATCTAACTCTTGTCCTTATGAGCATTTTTTTGTAACACGAAATCCTAGGGGGGGGGGGGGGCACTCCCCCATTATTTCGGAAAGGAACACCCTATAAACTAATAGAGGGGTATGTTCCTCCCCTATCCAACGATACGAGGATCATCATAATTGGGCGAGGCGTTACGTAGTTATAACGGAAATGACGATTTTAACATGTCTTGTAAGTTTAAGTCTTAAAGCATGCACACATTTTTTTCAAACATTTCGGGTATTTCACCACCCCCTACACCCCGACTTTGAAAGCCATCTCCAACCCTAAATTAGATAGTACAGGCTCCCTATTTTTTCATCAAATGACTGCAAAGGATTTTAAAGAGATTACCAAAATGCCTTGGGTCGGTTGCTTTGGCGTTTTTATGTAGCGGAAAAAAACTTACTTGGAGGATGAGATAACGGGTGAAACTGTTTGAATGAACCTCGTATATAACGGCAACTGTAACCAGCAAAACATAACACTTGTGTCTAATGTGATACGTGTGAAAGATGTTATAACGTATCACCTCACCTGGAAAAATGGCTCATGCGCCATTATCAATGTCACAAATATAACTCTAATTAATTATTGTTTTAAAGTACACGCACTTGACTTATTACTTTCGACATTTAAAAGACTCAAAGTTATTTCCAAATAAATACAAATTCATTTTACTTACGTCAAAAAATACCGCCTCGTCTGTAGAAAATCGTCATATGTCAATATGAATACTGCAAACGTAATTCTGATTTGTTTGTGTAAAGCACGGGAATTTCCCCATTCATACCATACTTTTTGACGGAAGAGAATTTACAAAGGTCTGGAGATGTAAAGACTTAATGCCATTTAGGAAGAAGTTTAATAACGCGTAACAATATCAAATCAATAGCAGCCCATAGTCAAGTTCTAGTATAAGAGCATTATAAAGAAAGTAACTTAAACAACCCAATTCTGTTTGTTTTTTTACATTTGTTATAGTTTTCAGTTTCGAATTACTTATACTGGACAACAACCAAAACGAACAGCCTTCTCATGTTAAAAGGTGTGTGTTTTTTTATAATAAAAACGCATAATACAACCATTTCGATTTACCATCTATGGAATTTAATAACACAAAAGTCAATATAATATGACAAACATATTGAGTATCTGCTATCAAAGAAAACCAATTACAAAATTAATTTATCACAAGATTTATTAAAAGATCATCTTTTAAATAAAAAAACACAATTTCTACCGATAATGTCTGATGTTTCAAACATGCTTTTGGAAAAAAAACAGTCTTTAGTAAAAATTCAAATAGACACACACCATTACTTGTAAAACGTGTGAATCGGGGATATCTGTACACACCTATCCAAACGGGGACATGTGAATGTGGGTACACACCGGCGAACTGGGGATAAACAAAATACGAATGTGATTACACCCCTACCACCTGGGGATATCCCAATACCCTTCAATTGGGGATATATGCTTTAAAATGCATTTTATGGCATTTTCGATCTCATGGGGGTAATGAGAAAATGGGGATATCCCCAGTTGGCAGTGTGTCGACATTTCACCTTGTCAGATTCAGATGTGTGTCCCCGATTTACACCTTTTACAAAACACCTCAGTACACATTATCAATAAATTTTAGTTATCAGTTCCTTTAGGTCTGGTATGTTCAGATTATTTCGTGTAAAATCCAAAACGTAACAAGCTGTAATATGTATATATTAGTTTGATTTTTAGAGGATACGGTACCTTGTTACTTTTCCACCTTAATTATAATTTAATGTTCTATCATTGCAGCGTTGCAGTTAATACCTAATGAGTATGTTTGACAAAGTTATTCCACCCTTAATGAAAAGTAGATAAATTTTTGTTTAAAAAAATGACCAAAAATAGAAAAGAGTGAATTTTTTGGCCTTATTTGTCATTAAAATCACAAAATAGGCCAAAATCCTAAAAAATAAAAATGACGCAACATCTGAGTGGGTGTTTTAAATTAAAATTCCCATTCTGAAGTCTTTTTTAAAAAATTGTTATTTTTTGCTTGGTTGGAATCCCAAATGGCAAAAAAATTTGTTTTTGTTTGTTTGTGATTTTTGGTCAAAAACCAGCATCATCATTATGTTTCTGGTGAAAATTCCTTTCTGGTAATGTATACTTTTATTCCCTTTAAGCACTTTGTTAAAAAGTTGTGGTAAGAAATAAACTTGCAAAAACGTAAAATTGAGTAACGTTCTTTCCCCCTTAATGTTGGTACAGATATATTGTGTAATCTTAATTTCAGGCCATCAAGATAAAAAGCTTTCAGTTTATTCAATTTTGAGAGCCAATCTAGCTCTGTTCTTCTAGGGTCAGATGAAACATGCATTAGCAATTTTCTCGTTATTAAATCTGCAACTGACATGATTTATTTTCCGAGTGTGAATTAATCGCTGTAAATTGACTTTATATACCTCATACAGGTTGTAACAGAAAAAATTATACATTTTTATAAACGCTGTAAGAATAAAGTTACACTATGTATCACATTAACATTTACTTATATTAAAGACCAACTTCTTCAGCTACAAAATGCACTTTGTTTCATCCAAATTGATGGTCTACAAGCAGAGTTATGGCAATTATACTGACCCTACCTTCAAACCACCTGGGCCAGTTCATACGATTCATTTACCGGTAGTAAAATAATAGCACATAATGCCCCAAATCAGCCATACGATGTTCAACAGGATTACGAGGCTGATTTTAGTGTTCCATCTAACAAAGGCAATATAGGAGCTCTTAATGATGACCTTGCCCGAAGACTGTTGTATTCTTAATGTTAGACGGACGCCAAGACAATTTTTAAGAGATATCCTTGTTGGTGAGACAACATATCATCTAAATGGCAGAATCAGCACACAGGTACTTTAAGACTACCCAGATTTTAATACAGGTCAAAAAAACACAATTTGTTTTGAACTTAACTTCTTTAAAGATCAAGTTTTATCAATTGAGCTAGTAAGTTAATTTTGATTTCCATATTTTCCTTTGAATATGAAACTGTGTAAGAAAATTGCAAAAAGATTATTGCAATGAACTCTTTGCTTTCCCGTTTCCACCAAAGACATCGAGTCTTTGATTCAACTGTTTATGCTTACTCTGGAACATGAGCAATATTTAAACCTATTAAAGCATAACTTTTATCTAAAATTTCATAAAATAATTTATGAATTATTCTTATCATATGAAAAAATAAAAATATTATATGTTCTTGAATAGAAAGTGTGCCTTTTGTCAATTTTATCTCCCTGCATTGTTAATCTTCATCGAATCATGAAAAACTATTTGCGCTGGAAAATGGTGAAATCGGCCCAAGTGGTTTTTACCGGTATTTACGTAAATGGTCGTAACTTTTGAACCTGACCATCAAATGAGATCACTTAAGCTGCTTCTGGAAGCCAATTAGATAGCTTTTTAAATAAGGGAAAATTTGTGAATTCAAAATTGTTAGTTTCCTCATGATATCGCTAACAAGAATGTATAATTTTTTCTGTTACAACCTGTATATAGATTCCTGTCCGATGATAAGTTAAAAGGCTAGGATTTATGTATTTCCTGTAATGTTACTTTAACTGTGCCACCGGATTATTTTAAAGAGCATAGTGCGCTAGTGATTTTTAATTAATCACACCTTCAAACATGCCAGTAAATTTACAGTATTAACAATATAAATACAGTGTTTACAACATTAAACGTATATGGTCATTTACCATCATATATTTTATTTTTATATTTAAAAAAAATGGATATATTGAGCATTAACAATATTAGTTGAAAACACCGTTTTAGTATCACAAATATAAATAAAAATAGGCTCGAACAATTATGGCGCATAAGGAATGTTTTGAAGTCGAACACAACTATGTCGTAAAAAAAAAAAAAAAAAAACAATAAAAAAGAAAAAAAAACCCACTCATTGTGTTTCTTTGTAGCTAGATGTTTTCTTTTACAAAAACTTTATTTCTTTAAAAAGTAAAGCACGTGGTAAAACCAAATGCAATAAACCCTTTAAAACCAAAATACCAACCGTTCACAATTATTACAATTACGTTCATTCTTTAAGTCAATATTCACTTCAACAGGTGTGTGCGAGCAGATAATGCGAGAATATTTTCACCTCTCAAACTCGTTGACTTCAGAATACCACAACTAAGTGCATTCACCAAAAGTTACCTTTATCTGCAAACGGTATGCACGATAAGAAATGTGATAGGCAAAGGTCAAGTCAATTTCATTTAGTAGTCTGCATTTCATTCGACATTCTGCTGCTTGTTGAGCTTTGAGGTTTACTGTTTCTTAACGGTATAAGCCACGATCCACTTGGGTTGAAAACCTGTGAAAACGTATTTGAATCAAGGAAAAGCCTTAATGGAATAAGACTCAAACTTACAAAATCATATCACTTGCTCTAAAAATACAATTTTCAGCCAGATTCATTTCGTGGGGTTCTGTTCGCAGTGTTTCTATTTTACTAAAGTATGAGATATATTGTTATTAACAAAGAAGTTTAAATTTCAAGCATGTCGTTATTTATTTCTAGAAACAATATAACATATTATTTCATTCTCCGGATAATGAAAAATGTAAAGGAAAAATAATTGTATATTGTACTATAAATGTTCAATTTCAAAAAGAATGGTTTTGAATAATAATTTGTACCACGAAGTACTTTCTAAAAGTGCAATAAAATCAGTAGGTGTTGAGGAAAGTTGAACTTCATGGTCGTGATTGTGGATTATGCTTTTTTTTATAAATAAAACACTTAAAAATCTAAATTGATTTTATAAAATCTTAAAAACGGAACTTTTTCCAGAAAATATTTCATTAACGTAAACAATTGTCTACCTTTGACCGGACAAAGGTAGACAATTGTCTACCTGAACAGAATTTTTGAATCTTTTTCTTGATAAATTTCAGTTTTTAAGATTTTAAAAAAGCAATTTAGATTTTACCCTGTTATATAGACGAACAAAATATGCGAGGAAGCTGCCAAATTACAAAATAAACAACGATTTTACTTGACTTGATCGGGATCTTATCTCCCAATTCGTATTTAATGAGCTGACTTTTAAAACAGTTTAGAGAACATTTTGTCGAAAAATAAGTTTTTGGCATATTCTTACAGACCTCTACCTTGTGCATCATCCTAGCAAACAATGTATTAAGAAAATCCCCAAGATGTTGCTTTTATGCCCAAATATGGACACTGTACGACTATTTGGGCATAAGAGGGCATAATGCCCATATATGTGTTTTTTTTTATTAAACGTGATGTTGAAATTTGTTATTTATAAAATACATAATATCCTAATAATTGAAATGAAATAAAAAGTTTGCAAAAAATTAGAAGATAGGTGGTTCATAAGTTAAAATGTGATAGAACTCCCATAAACCTTATTGCCAAGCCTTCAGACGTTGGCTTGAAAACTCTCGAAATCACCTTCATCAGCTTTGAATCTTAAAAAGTGTTGATTTTAATTATAGGCATAATTATACTCACCTAATACCTTATTCAATCTAGTAAGCTACGTACTATTCAAGGTTTAATTAAGGAAACATTCCCAAAAGCTTTTAACAGGATTAATCAATCACAAGGTGCAGCAAATGTTATATAAACACGAGCGCTGTATCTTGTGTCAGTAATCATGAAGTCATGGTACATATGCCATGTGTATACAATTGCATTAAAATAAAAGTAAGTAGACTATAACAGTGACAGGTGAGAGCAATTTAAGACGTTTTCTCCATTTATCAATATTGCATGCTGTGTACCTTATTACTTTGCATTGTTCATTTGTCAAGCATGCAGCTGACTTATTGTTGAATTCCGGCTAGAGGTTCCTTTACCTTGTTTATTTTTACACCTGCATGATAGAATATATGTTTAATATTATTATCTGTAAATGATTTTTACACGAAGTTATATTTCCGTATCGTAGAAATGCATCTGTTTGGAATATTGATTTGATCGGATAATTATTTTGATGTAATGTCTAAATCAAGGCATGACAGGTGATTATTGTACTAGAGAAATTGCTTTTCGTTAAAATATTAATTAACTGATCGTTTGGCCATAAAACAATTAATGAGAAACCGCTGTAACTAGTAGGTCAAGGAAGAAATGCTTTTTTTTTTAAGGGAGTAGGTTATTATTACAATGGTAGAATTCATTTAAGATCTAGAGTAAACATCACAGATAAAAAATGGAAACGTGTCTCAAAAGGTAACGAT
>JXSR01S011046.1:9532-22775 GCA_000969725.1 Ophiothrix spiculata
AGGTTATAAATTTCCCAACAAATGTGCAGTTACGTATCTAAACTTCATTTTGAATGTGCAGAAGAAAGTATACAGTATGATGCAAATTATGATTGGTTCTCGAGATATGGCTGGTTAAAGGTTGTGTGCGCAAACACTTTTGACCGGGAGTGTATTAACTCTTAGAGCGCCGATGGCAAAAATTTGGTGTTTTAATTGATAGCTGCTTTTTGTTAAATTCATTGTTTCCCTGAATTACACATTTTTTTCAAGATTTACTATTTGTATACATGATCTTCTTGCAGAATTGATAAGGTTATTCATGAGAAGCAATACAAAATTTGAAAAATATGGTTGTTTTTATGATTGATTATGCATTTAAACTTGACATTTCAAAAATGTTGCTACAAGGCAGCTATTAATGAAATCATAGGATTGGTGCAATTTGCACCATTTGGCGCTTAAGGTGTGTATTAAAGCTGAATTCATACTTTAGTTTTGAGCAGTTCCGATCATAAATAGTTATCAAAAAGCAACACCACATGGAACAACACAAATCAACTTGAGAAAAGGTGAACTTCCATTTCGTTTTCATGTTGACGCCTGCTGCAGGCCGTTTCTGTGTCTTAATTGCAATGAAAAAATTAGAACCGTGACTGTTGCATTTTAAGGGGGGGGGGGCATTACGTTACTCAATTTTTTACGTTTTTGCAAGTATATTTTGTACCAAAACTTTTTAACAAAGTGCTTATAGTTAAAAACAATATACATTTCCAGAAAGGAATTTTCACAAGGAACATGATGGGGGATGTTGAATTTTTACCATGTTCCTTGTGAAAATCCCTTTCAGAAAATGTATACTGTAATCAATTTGTTAAAAAGTTATGGTATAAACAAACTTTCAAAATGTGAAATTGAGTAACATATTGTCCCCCTTAAAATGCAACAGTTGTGCATTTTCATTGCAAAGACAACCCAAATGATTTTACATTGAAAACATATGGACTGCAGCAGGCGTCGACATGAAAACGAAATGGAAAGTTCAATTTTTCTAAACTTAATTTGTGTTGTCGCAATTTGTGTTAGCTTTTTGATATTGATTGATCAGAACTGCTCAAACTCCTATCAACACAGGCCCGTGTCAATTCTGAATTTAACTTTAAGTCAGTGGGATAATTTCACAACTACTTAAAGACTATAACAAGAAAATTGCAATATTTCTTCAGTTTATTTCAACTTTATTTATTGTCAAATGTTATCACAGATCAATTGAAAAAGCTGTCCTAAGGTCAGACAAAGAATTACAGGTGGTAACTTGATTCTTTAAGGCCATTATATGTATTTCATCTTTAAACTAGGGCCCATATTCATGAAACACTGCTAACTGTAGTTGGCAACTAACACATTGTTCACCCACAATAGATAGGAGAAAAAAGTTGTATAATGTCCGACTGGATGATTGATGATATACATCAACTAGAGCAGGGGTTCTCAATTTGTCCTTACAATGTGCCATATAAATGAACAACATTGTAGGGGAAAGCACCAAGCTTGCCTATTCCTCAGTGTATTCCTAATGTATTTCTTTGTTTTTAAAGCGCCAATCAGTACTTGTCAAAGTGCCAAATTTGGCGCACGCGCTGCTAGTTGAGAATCCCTGGTAATCAGGGTTTCATGAATATGGGACCAGTATTCTAGTATGTTTTTAACTAGATTTTCAACTCTTGTAATAGAATGTAGTATAGCCTGTTTTAGTACATACACCCTTTTGTTCTAAAACCCAAGAAGTTGTCTACCCATAATATTACATGCCAAAGAGTAAATAATTGTGTCCTCCAAAAATACACCTACACTTTTTATTCTAAAATACTGAATAAACTGGGTAAAAATTCAAACCTCTATTCATTTTCATATTTAACCAAAAGATCAATTTGCCAAAAAAATCACGTTTTGTACTCACAACAATAAATATTTTGTTTCACATTGTCGGGAGACTTAGGGCGTGTTCACACATAATAGTCATGACTGGCTCTAGAGCGAGGCAACTTAGCAGTTGCGTTCACACTTGGACACGACTCGCGTCACATTTGGTCACGAGCGAGACACTTTCTGTTATTGCGTTCAAACTGGGAATTTGGTCATGAGCTACTCATGAGCGAGAATATAGTCACGACCAAATTCCATTGTATGAACACGCCCTTAGTGAGAATGACCATCTGATCTAATTTGCTCTACTTTTTTGTTTATAGTTGTATTATATAAAAGAAACAAAAAGGGCCGCAAAACAGTTCTGTCAAGCCTTGAATCCATAGGCTGCTTGCCTATGGCATGTGCCCTTGTTCCATTGCCCCAAATTATTATGTGCCAAACACAGGGTGCATCTGTCGTGCACAAGGTCACTGATACTGCCACTAAACAAAACAAAAGTTTTATTTTCTGTGTGGCGAGTGGGGATAATGGAACATGGAACAAGGGCACACGCCACAGGGGAACAGCCTATGGATACAAGGTCTTAGGCCTCGTATCCATTGGCTGTACCCATATGCCGTGTGCCTTGTCTCGTTTTCCATTGCTTGTAATTGTGCGGCGCAACACAGACAATAAACTTCGTTCTGCTTAGTGATCATACTAGTGGCCTATGTACGACAGATGATTCTTACGACCTGGCAGCACCAACAATCAACATGTTCATACTTGGTGAGCACCAGGTAATAGGAGTATCTGCCGTACACAGGCCACTGATATGATCACCAAGCAGAACAAAGTTTATAGTCTGTGTTGCGCCGCACAATTACAAACAATAGTAAACGAGACAAGGGAATACGGAATATGCGATCAGCCAATGGATACTAGGCCTTAGGCTCGTACCCATTGGCTGTACCCATGTGCCGTGTCTCGTTTTCCATTGCTTGTAATTGTGTGCGCAACACAGACAATAAACACGGCAGATGATTCATATGACCAACAATCAACATGTTCATACTTGGTGAGCACCAGGTCATAGGAATATCTGCTGTAACCTGGTGCCGGCAAATGATTACCTCCCCAAATTTCTTATATCCATTTGAGTTCGAAATCAAACTCATTACTAATTTACTATGAATAAGGAGCAATAATTAGGGAGATTATAGCAAAAAACATCAAACTATGCCTTACATGGACCGAAGGGGATTATTTACCTATTTAAAGATCTTAACAATTTATCAATAAAAAGGTACAGAAATATCAAACCGTCATAAGAAATACAAAGCACTTGATTCAACTTGTACAAAATATCCAAAACACATTTGTTTTTATTCAGTTAAAATTGGGAATAATAAGTTGTCATCAAAGTTGACAAATTTTAAAAGGGCTTGCCATGATTTCATGTACAATATATATGGAAACTTTTATTCATATGATGAAGCTAGTTTATAACTAATTAATTATTCAACCAACTAAAGATAAATGTAAATTTTATTGACATTTGGAACAATTGCAATTGATCTGTGGACTAAAGCACATATTAAGGAAGCTGTCCATGTTGCAAATAATCTGTCTTAAAAAAACAAGTGAGGATATAAGGCCTAAAAATTATTTTGTTTGGCGTTACCTGTTCTAACCCTATAGAAATGCACTACTGATTTTTTTTTCTACTTTTCGGGAATTTTTTCCATACATTTTTTAACAAAGGTATTTTTCCTGACTGTTTGCATTCTTAATACATAGATCCACTTAATATTAGTCTTCGTCGAAGACCCCAGAATATATCCATGGACCAACGACCGCCAAAAGCTTGAGTCATCTGACAAGCGCCAAATGAGTCTGAGGGAGGGCAGCCAGTGCAAGTTTCTAGTGATTGGATGGTGAGTTAGCATGTGCGTAATAAACTGTGCAAAATTCAAATCTGAGGGAGCTACTCAAAATACACTCTTGTTTTTTTGGTTCCTTCAACAGTAACCTTTTTGGTCATTCAACCAGGCAATCTACACGGAGAGCAAATCAAGATGCATGCGCATCTCTGAGATCCGCATCTCCGTAGACCGCTTATACATAAGCATGCACCCCGCATAGTGCTGTACAGCAGATCGTGATCTGACGCCCAACAGTCTTCTGCAAAGCGGCTTACGGAGATGCGCATTTATCTGGATTTGCACCCCGTGTACATTTGTAGATTGCTTCATTACATTAGTATCTGCAAAATGATACAAATAATTCTTTAAAAATCCCAGCCCATAACTAAACAACCAAACAAAACATTTTTAAATCTGTAATTTCCTAATAATTATGTAAGAAAAATGAACAACGTTTGTACCTACAGAAAAGTAGAATTATGTGAGCAGAGAGTATTATAGTTGAACCTCGTTGACAAAAAATCACTGGGGCAAAGAGTTTAATTCGGGTTATCAGGATTTTGTGTTATCCAACTGATTTTACATAGAAAATCAATACTTTGGACCCAACAAACATTTTGTGTTATCAGGGTTTTTGTGTTAACGAGGTTCCACTGTATTAAAGTGATGTATCATGGCAAGCCCCTTTAAGGCAAAATCTGGGTGTACTAGTAATATCACAATTCAATATTAAAATTCACACTATAAAGCAATGTCAGTTAAAGATACAAGTTTTCTATTATTAAACAAGATAAGAAATATCCTTATATTTTTGCAAAGTTTTTGTTTGTTTTTCAAAGATAAGAAAATTAGATAGTTTATATGTATATATCTCTCTAAATTGTACACATTTACACATGAAGTCTAAATAATATCTCTAGTTAACATTATGATACAAGTTTTGTATAGTTTTGTATTTTGTTAAAACCAGAGATGCCAGTCACCTTGGGCAAAATTTCCTGAAATTTGTTAAAATTTCCAGGAAGAGTGCATTTTCTAATTCTTTTGTACAGGAATATTGAGAATAAATTTCCTGAAAACAACACTTTTTCAACAAAATTTCCTGAAAAGTGGCATCTCTGTAAAACTACCCGTACATTGGATGTGAAGTATGCCCTGTAAAGGAATCAAAGGGCCAAACAAAATAAATGGTTTGTTTCCTGTATCATGTTGGGGAAAATAAGAGTTGGTAGGTAGGAAGAAAATTTTACTTTGGGGAGAAAAAGTGTGTGGTTCAATAGAAATAATCGGTTTTTAGCAATAGATTGATTCTGAAATCATTTTATTTTGGTCATTTTAATGAAGCACTTTTTCAGAGACGGTAGGACTACCGGAAACACAAATTTATTTTGCCTTGGCCTAGTCTGTATTTTGTGAGGATGTTATTGACAAAGTGCATATCAGTATAAAGAATATATATTTTTTTAAATAAGTTCATCAGGATTGTTTAGTTGGAGATCACATTTTGGTTAAATTTATGAGTAACAAATCCCGTAATTGACTCATGGTTTTTTACATTTTGTCGTTGGCCGAAAGACTTAGATTTGTGACGACCTAGCCATTTCACTCTGGCGAGTATGCTGTTTCTCATCCACAGGGGGCAAATGAGAATATATTCAAACTATTTACTTAAAGAACTTTGCCTCCTGTGGATGTGGAACAACGTTCCTGCATGAGAGAAGTGGCTAGGACATCACAAATCTTCCAGCCAATGACACAATCGCGAGTAAATTGCTCGATTTGTTACTCATAAATTTAATTAAAATAGAACACATCTTTTGTTTTATTTGTTGACACAACATGCATAACAAAGGCCCATCTCTTAACAAAATTTATGAAACTTAATTTAAGCTGATACAGAAATCTCTACTAAATGTGCAAAACAAATACACTATGACTCTTTTGAAGGCATGATAAACTATGAAATCGGATTAAAATCTGAACTCTCACACCAATGATAATTGGAAAAATCAAAAAATAATTGCCACACATGGGCAGGGGGGGGCCTAAGAAACCAGATAGTTAGCATGTACAGTTAGAAAACAAGGCAAAGTGGTTGTTTTTTTAACAAAACAACACAACAAAAAACGCAATAATAACCTACACACAAAAGGCACACACTACAGCAAACAGTACAAACTTTGTCAACAATAGGAATTTAGAGACTTGTTTCAAGTCTATAACTGAAGAGGGTTTTTTTCTTCTCCAAATCCAATATCTGTCCTAGTTATGCAAACATAATTTATTTGTAGACATTTTAATGTGAGAACATGATGATATTTTGTTCTTTTAATTATATTTTTTTTTGGTGTAATATATGTATATATGGAAATAATAATGAACCTTGAATTAAACATCGAAAAAATGTCATGGCTATCGTATGTAGTTAGGGATTTTAAGGCGTTTTCTCACAGACGCAGTTGCTTACGACTGCAAGATAACAATTTGTTTCATGTATAGTAAAAATGCAAAACATTTGTATGCAACCGCTTTGCGTACAGTTTTCAATGTACACAGAACGCACGCTTCACTAACGCGTTTGGTTAATCATGCACCACATCGCTGCATTATACATACACAGACAATTATGCTGGCACAGATGAGCCATCAAAGTAATCAAACTCAAAAAATATCCGTTTTTGTCTTTTTTCTTGAAAAGTAACACGGTGAATGTACTTTATTTCAGTATTTCGAAGTATGCCAAAAAAGCTTTAACAAGTATGAGAAAATTAGAAAAATTGATGGATCATTTACTATTTTAGAAGATAGTGAATTTTTTTGAGATTTCCATATACCGTACTTTATATATTGTATATCAGGTGAATTTTTTGAAAGACATGTAATGCCTCTATCTCAAAAACAAGCACGGTGACCTATTGTTTTTATTTTGGATTCATTATCAGCACAAAGAAATCTACCCAATACTAGATTTTTAAGAAATTCAATGGAGATTTTGTTTCTATGAGAAAACACCTTCAGAAAGATGCAAATTGTGTAATGAAATGTTCAAGCAACTGATAATTTAAAAGTGTGGTTTATGACAACCCATATGTAAATTTTCTGAAATTTCGTATTATCTAAAACAATAACACACTCATTGTTTGAAAACATTATCATTCTTATAGAAATAGGGAATATAATTTGTTAAAATTCACAATATAAACTAACATCATAAATGGTTAAATGTATGACAAGTTCCAAAATTCTGCAAAAAGTTACTCAAATTCACAAATACATATTGAAAAACCCACTGAAAAATCTATATTTTATATCATTATTTGGGCATCCTATATCTTTTTTATGGTAGGGTGGCCTGGGGTACATGGACCACGGGGTAACATCAAAAAAATTTTCTTATGGCACTTGTTTTATATGTCAAGTGCTCATTCTAGCATCAACAGCAGTACTGAAAAGTACACAAGAAATGATGACTATACTCTATTAACCTTGAAGTATGCAACAAGCAATCAGACTCTGTTACGAGATCCATAACATATCCCTTGTATTTTACAACATTGTGAACTGATAGTTTTGTATTGTGTAAGAGACTAGTAATGATTGATTAAGACCAAATCACTGTGATTAATATTTTTTACATGAATTGTTCATGATTTTGGTATTATTTTGGACTCATTTTGTTGCTAAGACATGGACAAACATGGTCATAAATATTCAGCAAGATTTGTTATGTTGTTATGACTCGAGAAATACGCACTAATTTACTTCCCCGTATGGTCATATTGGTTAATGTGCGTTAATCGGCTGCTCGTTGCATACTTCAAGATTTACAGAGAATAGTGGTAGCCAAATATCAGTTCACTTTCCTTTTGAAGCAGGACCTTTTCTCTGAAAATGAAAACATTCAGTGATTTTGTACTGCCAGTACTGCAAAACATGGACTTTCCATCACGAGAAAATCTTAATGGGGCAATCTACTTCATGTGCCATCTACCCCAGGACACCCTACATCACCATAAATCGGTTCACTCCAGGGAAATCAGTACTTGGTCTGACCACCATGTTAGCCCTACGGGTATGGCGGTCATTTTGATTGTCGCTCTTGGTTGTGAGATATTGTACCTCTGCCATTTACTGTAAACGGGGATATTTTGCCGAGCAGAATATGTGGCGAAACGCAACAATCACGACCTTTTCGCGCATGTTAAATTAGTGTTTTTAAGCTTCATAACATAGACCTACACCTAAAATGAATATATTCACGGGGTGTTATATTCGAGGTTAAATGATGATTTGCAAAATTCACGAAAATTAAAACTCTCGCGAAAATAACCCCGTTTACAGTATTGGGTGAATAGGCAACACTTCATCGTTGAAATTTGCGCATCTATTCCCTTAGCGACACCTGCACAGTTTGCGCATAAAAAACCCACTCTCTTTTTAGCATCAAATAAAGATATACCGTATCCACTCGTCCAATTCAACTATTTTCCCACTGACGAATCCTTTGAATTAATATACCTATGCACTCCAAAAGTTCGAACAAATCATCATATTCTATTTCTGAAGCATTATCCGAGTATTATTGGCTATATCCGAGACTTTTTTATGAAATAAATCAACGGTAAAGGTGATGAAAATTCAGAAAATCAGTCGTTGAATTGAACGAGTTGATTCGGTATGTGATCTGCAAAGCTTGTTTCTCATTAAATGAGGTAAAATAACTGGGCTCCATCATGCCCATCAACAAGACGCCAGGTACCGAATCCCCTTTCAAATTCCTTGGTTTACACCGTAATAAATTCTTCTACAGTTTTAATATAATAACAATAAATAGCTTTTAAGGCACTTCTATGGTATTTCTACAGCTGACGTAAAATTGTATTTGTCATGGCATTACCCAAGCTCAAAGGATGATTAAAGCTCTTCCCATAACACACAGCAACCATATGACTAACCCAATGGAATGTTGACCAAGGTCACCCCACTACTACATTCATATGTGTGGCAAATATTTTGAATTTGCTCCTTTTCAAACTGTATTTTGGGAATGAAGACATGTGTCGAAGTGGTATTTGTTTACACTGACATCAAGCTGTGATTATCCCCTTTCTGAAGGTCTTTTTCATTCACACTTCGACTGAGTAATAAATTTTCTATAGCAAGTTTTCCATCAGCAGTTTTACATGTAAGTCAATGGCTGTTGGTTCACTCAGTGGGTTGTTTATAAGCTGTGGAAGTAACAGTTTGAATTGAATGGTGGGAAGTGCTTAAAACACCCTTTGCCCAAGCTATTAGGTGATACGATGAGGTTGTTTGAAGTACTTCCCATAATTCCATTCAAAATTTGATATCAATAGCTCAAAACAACCCACAATGAGAGCAATTTCCCATTGACATCGCACAGTGAAATGTATGTTTTCAACCTAGCGTAGCTTGTTTTATTAGATAAGAGATACATGTAATTTAATTAAAATTACCTTGAGAAAGGTTATACTACTAGCTTTAAGAATATTTAAACAAATCTCTGGCCGCTTAAAGTTTTGACACCCATAATACAGTTTAATTTAGAGTGAAATTTCACATCTTTCCCATATATTACACGGCAGTGGTAATTTGACATCGCTGAACATTCCATTAGCTCATTCATACCCACTGAGCTGTTACTATGTATTGTGGGAAGGTCTTAGTCATCCTCTGGGTGATACGGATATTTTTTACCGACTTGTTATGTTGAAATTATTGGTCACAATCTTGTCCTACATTTTCAAATATTTTCATAATTTAAATATGGTTGTACATGTAAAAGGGAACAACACTAAAACACAAAAGGCCCAAACTTATAGGCTGAGCAAAAATTTATTGGACAGTATACACAAAAATCCAGAGTACAGGGCCCATTGTTTGTTAATGCAACTCCTACCCTGGGTTTTCGTTTACTTTGTCCAATAAATTTTTGCTTTGCTTAGGTGGCTATGTCATGATAAGTCAAACATACATCACAATGTTTAACTCGTCATGTGAGTGCAAGAAGCCGTATCTGCAATGGCTGCCACATTTTACTAAAACACTTTATTACTAAAATGTGAAAAATCCCTCAAATTTTCTCTGGAATATGCAAGTGGCTCTTGAAATGGTTCTTCAACCACCGTCACCTGAAGAACCATTTCAAGAGCCACTGACCCAAGACTGGAGGTTATACTGTGTGGTCAATTCAAATTAATGACAAATGGCAGTCCTCTATTGGAGATATGACTTTCTTGTACTCTCATGACGAACTGATACAATTTTAGAACCATTATCTTGGGAGAAGAATTCAAATTTTCATTATATCTCCGCTACTTTGTGATTAATTCCATACTTCACATTCAAGTTCCCATAAGTTATGCATACAATACTTAAAAGACACACATAGTCATTAAAGTCTGTGTGCACAAAACAGGACATAGGTTAGTCCCGGCCTACATGAACTTGATTCCTTGAAAAATAACACATATCTTGGGAATCTGGGATAATTTATATTATAAATTATAATGTCTTTGCTTAAAGATCAATGCTGAATTTTCTATAGATTTGATCATTTGTCTGTTTTGGAACATTTGTGTTGTTTTTTTCAAAAAGAACAATTGATTTAGTCCGGGACATATAAGTTAGTCCCAGACTAAACCATTTTTGGTTCTAAAAATAATTGTTATGCTCTAAACCACACAAAAATGAATCAAAAAATAAAAGTTTCAGTTTAATTCTTTGAACAAGAACATAAATTATCGCTAAATTTTTGTCAAAATGTGTTCTTTTTCAAATTTTAAGTTTCACTTTGTGCGCCACTAACTTTAGTCCTGTTTTGTGCATACGGACCCAAGATTCAAGATTCCAACAGACTATTATACGTCAAGCAAACATTCCTTGGACAGGTCATAAAAATCCACGGTACAGGGCTTGTTAATGAGAAACCCACACGCTATGCATTTTGTTTACATCAGTGTCCATGGAATTTTTGTTTGCCAATAAATTTGTGAGCTATATGGTTACCAGGCAAAAAATAGGTAATTTTGACTTCAACTTGTGACCTTAACTCTTAGATTTATAATAGCTGACTTTTGTTGAATTTTATCTAAGATTTCAAACCAGTCTTATATACCATTTGAAGTGATACTTAGATAAATACTGAGGTGATTCTAAAAAAATATATGACAGACAGACATGTGAGTTTTCATAGTCTTTGTTACAGACGCTTCGTGGCATGGACTCAAACGAATATACAAGGCCTTGAAGAAAGGCTACAGTTTTCATAAATAAAATGCATATTCTTTCAAATTTCCTATAAGGCAGCAATTAATTTTTATCTCATAATTAATGTGGTGCAAATAACTGAACCAGTTGGTGCTCAAAAGGTTAACTTGTATAACAAGCAGAGGAGGTTTTCACAATATCCCACGATGCAATGCAACATTGTACAATGTACATGCAAATCCAATTCAACTCCTATACTTTTGTACAGGTTTCTGATGTTTTTGAAGTGTCAGCAATGTGGGTAAACACTGGGCTGTTTTGAAAAGAAACACATCGCTGGAAAGATATGAATGAGTACTATTCAATGGAATTCTCAAATTCCTAACAGCCCATTGTCCAGAAAACCATTATTACCTATTATATCTAAGTGTATCAGAATAATGCATTGTGGGATATCCTGAAAACCTCCTCTGTATAACAAGCAAACTGTTTGGTGAATTGAAGCTGACATCAAACATTGAAGAAAAAAAAAAACACACCCTAAATCACCCTAGCATTACTTTGATACACCTTATACTCTACAACATTGTGAACTGTTGTTTTTGTATTGTGTAAGAGACTAGAAATAATTGATTTGGATTGATAAATGCACGCTGCTTTTTTACTTTGTAGGGCTGGATTATCATAAAAGCTCTCTCTCATCTTGCCTAAAACTATTTGGCCACTTTTCCATCTTATAGTAAGACCAAGTAAAAACCAAAACATGTTTCTCGCCCGGGTTTTTGAAAAAAAAAAAAGGAGGAAAAGGTACTTTTTATTTCAATGGCAATGCAAAATCGCCCATTAATGGCCCATTCTCACACAGTGTATACCGATACCCGATGTGTTATTGGAAGAGGAGGAGGCCCTTTTTATTTTTATTTTTGGACATACTGCAGGGTTTATCAAAACAATATATGCTTTAAAATGCTTATTGAACTGTTGCAAATCTATTGCACTGCCTTAAACTTTTCAAACACGATTTACAAATAAGTTATGCATGAAATTTAAAAAAAAAATTAAAAAAAAAATCATTTTTGAAATTCCTTATAAAACGATGTGGGAGGGGACAAGAAACATATTTATTTTTTTACTCGGCCTAACACATACTATTAACTTACAAAAAATACCATAGGCACCTAACATTATTGACCATCAGATTGCTGTACTAGTGAATCCGGATGAACCGGAGTCGGCAATGAGTCCTTCTGATGATTCGGATCAGCTGCTTGGACCGGATCCGACCAGCGTCTCTTTAACGGCCTTGCAATATGCTGCTCCGATATCTTTGTATGAGGAATCTGTTTGTCAGACATGCTGGTCTGAATCACGACAGTATTTGCATTTTTATCAATTTCCACTCTTTCGTTAATTTTGCTAAGAGTTTGCGGTTGCTCTGCAATATGACTTGTTCCTGAAGCAATATATGTTGAACTATGACCTTGATATCCAGGTATATGGTTGCTAGGTAGAGCGCCCTCTATAGTTTGTCTATGATAAGCACTTTGAGATATAGGGGGAGTCTTCTCCATTGGAGATTGTCGTAAACTAATTTCAGTCCGTATTCTTTTAGCTTCCGGCTCTCTACCAAAGTCCCTGCCGATGGGTAGGCTTTCAAGCACTCTTTCTTTGTGTGCTGCTGGTCGTCCATTTTCTTTCACCGTAAGAGATATGCAGACGTCACCGACTGATAAATGATGGCATGTGAGGGCGTAACTTTTGAGTGACCGATCCGGCTGGACAGCTGACCATCCCTGACCAAATACAAAGAAAGGATGCTCCATAGGCGCTTCCACCGTAACCTGAAGAAACAGAATTCAAGAAATACTGTCAATGATCTTGAATAATATTCATACACAAAGTTGGTCTCATTGTATAGCTTGGAAAGCACAATACTTTTTGCTGCTTTTATGCTTGAGTAGTTTTATAGCTTTGTTGCTGCTTCCGATTATCGTAGCGGAAAAGCTACACATCACTGGGAATCAATTATCAACAAAATTTTGTCGATGCGATTTCAAGCTGAAATGAATTCAACTTTTAAAGTGACATGAAGCATCAAAGAAGCTACAAAACTGCAAAGCTACAAAAGTGTGAAACGGAACAAGCAACAGAGCTACAAAACTGCAAAGCTACAATAAGTATTAAAGCAGCATTTGAATGTG